>WNYA01001273.1:0-80866 GCA_019512145.1 Engystomops pustulosus | reverse complement strand
TTTTTGTACAGGTGTTAATTTGTGTGATCGTACCGATCCAAAGAATAAGGTAGACATGTCAATTGTGGCGCACAGTTAAAGACGTAAAATCCAAGCCCACAAGAATACAGCGCAAATGCGGTTTTTCACCATTTTCACTCTATTTGGAATTTTTTTCCTGCTTCCCAGTACACGACATGGAAAATTAAATAACATCACTATGAAGTGCAATTTGTTATGCAGAAAACAAGCTATCACAAAGCTCTTTAAGTGGAAAAATAAAAAAATTATAGATGTTTGAAGGTGGTGAGAAAAATGGAAGTGAAAAAACTAAAAAAGGCCAGGTCGTTAAGGGGTTAATCATTATGATGACGTTAGAGGCACATCATTTCCCGCATAGAAATACTTCTGTACAAACTTTCCTGTAGTATATGGTGTTAACATAAAATGTAGCTGTGATGCGCTGCCTTCCTGGCAATAACCTCCCACATAGACTACTTCCAGCCGGGAGGGAAAGTGTCAATACAAACTTCAAACAAGCTGGAAAACAAGCCCAACCACCTGGCACGTTACAGAAACCTGAAAGGTAATATCTTACTAAAAACCAGGAGAACACTACTGAGGAAAGATATAACTTTGTAGGATTATGAAAAATTCAATGTTATTATACTAATGCTTAAGGACATATAACCCTGTCCATATCATATTCTACACTCCTATGTACTCCTAGATTGAGAACATCTGCCAACTACTAACTATTAGAAGATAATGGATTTTCTTAAAAAAACTTCATTTGTTTATTTACACTCACTGCAGATGCTAAAGCTCAGATCTTTCTTATTCTCTGACAGGAAAGAAGAATAGTAGAGCAAAACAGGCAGCAGGAAAGTTTGTTTCAGCAAACTTTCACGTGAACACTGTGATTGGTTAATCTTAGTAATCATCGTGACTGGAACTCATGACTTCTCTGCAAACTCAGCAAATATCTGAGATCTGAAGCATCACAGGGAAGAGCTGTCAGTGCAGAAAGAGCTCCCCTTTAATTGACCCGCGTCAGGTACACGGACCAGCCTCTCAGCCCCTCAAATAACTTGAAGTCAACTTCAAGGTGTTACACAAGACAATGGATTCATGTGACCACAAGCTCTATCATGTACATGGCTTTGACTCTAGAAAACTTCTGGAAGATTACTTATCTGATAAACCTGACATGGTGTTTGGAGATGATTCCTTGGTATTTCCCATTGAAAATCTTTTAAAAACGTTCACAGTGGGTATGTATTTGTCTATGTTCAGATGGTTGTAGTTTGTCATACTATTTATTCTTACAATATCGATAATATCAAATTCTGCTATGCCTTAAAACTTAGAGTTTTTCAATTAATAGTTTTTCAACTATTTCACAGATTTTAAACTTTTATAAATTAAACAACTAAATCAGGTTATTATATATATAAAATAGCTTTTTGTTGTGGGCATATGAAGTACAAAAGGCCTAACAAGAACAAGAACATAGAGAGTTGTAAGGTTTTATGATTCATTTGTGCAATTACTAGAGCCAATAGAAGATTCTTCGCTGTAAAAGAGACTAATATCACTGCTCTTATTCTGAACCAGCCAAAAGTGAAATAAATGAAACACACAACACCTTCAGTTGGCTCTAATCTCAGCCTTTGTGTGGGTCTGTGCGAGTGAAGATTTGGATAGAGTATGTGCTAAAATATACATGTGACCCATGCCACTATCAGGAATTCCAATTCATGTCCCCTAACAAGGGGCAGTCCACAACTTTACCTGTCACACTCTGACCCTGTCTATTGTGTCAAAAATTCCAACCCATTTCCACTGCATATAAACTCAGGAATAAATTCAGTAACAAGTAGGCTAGTGGGGGAGGGTGCTACAGCAGTAGCACAAGAGCATCTACTGTATGATATGATGGTTAACGTGGTGGCATATGCATTAACCCACTGCGCTTGCACCTATTTTATATATCTGATGCAAAGAGGGTGCATGCCAAACTCTCCAATCATGCCTAACAACCCCACTTCATCAATCACATGTCCAAAGAAGAACTTCCTTTAATTTAACAGTAAATACTTTCACCAGCACAGGGTCATGGCAATTTGTTGGCCTTGTGCACCAACCTATGTAATTTGCCCCTAGGCTGGTGGGAGGAAACCATTATGGTCTCAAGAGACCAATGTGCTTACAGAACACATATTTTTATGGCCTAGGTACATCGACAATGTCTTAATGATCTGGAAGTTTACCAGATTCATGGAGCATCTCAATCAGAATGAGATTGTCCTGTACTTTACTTTTGAGATCTATGTTGTTATATCCAAGGAGCCTGAAGATACTATCGGCAACAGATTGGTTGCTTAGCTAGGATAGTTGTCATCCCATCCTTCTTAAAAGAGCGATACCTCATGGTCATTACCTAAGGCTACAGAGCAAGTTTTCCAATGTTTAAACCAACAGGAGAGGTTTAAACATAAAGGGTACCCTAATAGAGTACCCAGGGATGCTTTTCACCCTTCCTGTAGTCAGAATAGAAATCAATTAATATGTGAGAATCAATGACAGCAATTTGATAATTGGCATTATTAGATATATTATTACATTAAACAATGACTCAATGATAGCCAAATACATCATCTCTAAACACTGGGAGACCATATTACCCCTTTTCAACATTCAATGTAGTATTACATCACGGCAGCAGGGACTTACCCCTGTGATGCATTACTAAGTCCCTCTTCTGAAACGGCTGCTAAATGAGGTTGGTGCCAGAAGTTTAAGGTGTCAGCTGTACATTAACTCACCTTTCTGATGCACCCAAGCAGGTCCTCTTTTTTTATGCACCATGACGTTGGCTGCTTGCTGACATCATAGTGTGAACGCTGCCATCGGCCCACACTATGATGTCAGCAAGTGGCAGATGTTATGGTGAGTGCAACGGCACCCCAGAAGGACATGGAGCTGGAGCATCACAAGAAAGAAGAGGACCTGCTAGGGGGCATCGAAAAGGTGTGTAAAGAGTTTTATTTATAGGATCAGCATGGGACTGGCTATATACTGGAGACAGGGGCTGCAAGCTATATACCAGGGACAGGGGCTACAGGCTATTTACTGGGGGCAGGGGCTGCAGGCTTTATACTGGGAGCAGAGGCTGATGGCTACATACAAGGGGGCAGGGGCTGCTGGCTGTATACTAGGTGCATTGGCTGGATGGCTATATACAAGGGGCATTGGCTGTCTGGCTGTTTGTATACTGGGGGCAGGGGCTATTGGACATATACTGCTGTATACTGGCTGCATGGCTGGCTGGCATAGGCTACTGGCTATATACTGGGGGATATGGGCTGGCTTTTTTAGTTGACATGGGCTGACTGGCTATATACTGGGGGCATTGCCTGGCTATATACTGGGGGATATTGCCTAGCTGGCTATATACTAGTTGACATGAGCTGTCTGGCCATATGCTGGGGGTCAGGGGCTGGCTATATACTAGGGGACAGGGAACTGGCTAGCTATAAACCATTAAGAAAAAAGAAAGGAGGTTACAAAATGTATATGTAGTAGTCCTTAAAGAGGACCTTTTACCAGCTCACACATATGGAGATGAGCATACTGTGATATAAGTATGGAAAATAGTTATAATTTATTGAGGAAAACACATACAGTCTTTTAGTTTCATTTGTATTTCTAGCAAGAGTCAATCTTTTCACACTCTTTTGCACTCACCCTCTCTATTTCAAAGCTTCATTAGCTCATGTTAACTATATTTAGGGCATGAGCAGAGATGCTTATACACTGTTGCTTATACATTTTTCGCAAATTGTACTACAACTCTTTTTTGGTGTGCCTTTAACATAGAATGTGTGACACAATTTCATCGAGTCGCAGTAATAAATGTGCTGCACAGTCCAACTTTGCAGTGGAACACCCCTTTACGTGCAGAATTTTTTGGCACAGTGCAGCCATGACAGAAAACTGACGCAAACACTTCTTAAATACATGTGCAAGCAGTTTGCATGTTCTTTTTAATGCCAAAGTCAGACCAAAAACTACTGTTGCAAACGCTTTAATAAATGTTTGCAAGACCTTTTCGGACCCCTGTAGGGGTATGTAATAGTCAATTAATGATTTGTTTTTAGAGATATTTGCTGAACGCATGGGTTCTCAGAGGAGCAGGAAGTGAGTTGGAGTTGTCCACACAACCTCCAGATATGGCACAAGACTAGCTCCCACCCATGAATGGCTGAAAGCCCCCTTTCACTAGCCTCAGAGAAACAGGACCTTATTTACCCAGTGGGCCACCACCAGCTCTCATTTGATATAAGTCTGGTATGTAACAAGATATATTTGGTGAGTAGCCAACCTGGTCATTACATCCGGATGAATCCCTGGATCACATTGATACCCAACATAACCAGTTTACCATATTCCCATTCAGATATATTTATATCTCTATGTCCGAGAATGCTAGAACCTAATTATAGACAGGTATGCATTTCCCTGGCAAACCCAATTCCAAAAATGTATCTGGCCTTGGACTGAGATGGACCATAACTTTATGACTGGGATATTAAACTTGTCAAAAATACGGAGGGAAACCTCTTAAAGATCTCTAGAGTTGCTGCAGCTTTGATGGTGTTAGTTGATAGCTACCCTCTACAGAGCAGGAGTCCCTCTGCAGCCTTTGTAGTAGGACCTTCCAAGGATCTCAATAATTTTACAAGATAAGGCTAAGAGGAAATGAGGGATAATGATGGCCTGATGAAACGACAAAACATTGCATGTGATCCCCTTGTGTTATATATATATAATAAATATTATATATATATTATATATTATATATTAATATATATAAATATATATGTTCCTCATTAATAAAATAGCAAAGCAAACAAGATGTAAACACCATTTAAACATTAGGTTAGATGTTAAATGCATACAATATAACATATATACAATAAAATGTATATACATGAAATGTTGGTGCAAATGCATTGTAATACAATTGTAACACAAACACAATGTAACTGCAGTGAAAACGCAATGTGAAAAAAAACACAGTGGGGCCACGAAGGGTCCATATTGCTCTTTTTTCATCAGTTTCCCGAAAATTACCGGTTTGCGGCAAATTGCCCCGGGTTTTTTGCGCACGCAATCGGATTGTGGCATATCGGGCAGCATGCATGCAACGGAAATGGGGGGGGGGGGGCGTGGCCATCCGGAAAACCCGACGAATTCAGAAAAACAGCGGTATTTAAAAAACAAAAAAGTGTCGCTTGACATGCGCTTACATGCACCGGGAATAGGTTTGCAGCAGCGACAACTGGTGGACATCGAACGCACTACCTTAGTGAATCGCCGGAAGACCCTAATCCTCAACGGAGAATGCGCCGCTGGATCGCGACTGGACCAGGTAACTAATCTGCCCCATATTTTCTTGCAAATGCCATGTAAATACTAACATTATTTGAATGAAAATGTGATTTGTTATGAATGTGGGCATAGTTGCTCCAGTTTGTAGTTTGTGCATAATTTATCAATTGTTGGATGTTGCATTTTGGCGCCTATGGTGGGTGCTGTTTAGACCATCTCTAACACCTAGTCGATAGTGCTGATGCAAGACCCCCGTGTGTTGCCGAAAGCTATACATACTACAGGTGAGAATCTGTCCAGAAATATTACCTAATTGATATATATATAATAATACAATTATATGGTTTAATCACCAGCTTCTCGTCATTCAGTGCATGCGCATGACCAATTGCATACATTTTGACATAAATGCATGTGCAATTGTGCAATGCTCAAACATATTTTTTATTTTTAATTTGGCGAAAGAAAATCATATGGAAACTACACAACATTCATGAAAAATCATGAGACACAATAATGAATATATCAAGTTTGTTAAAAAAAAAGGGAAAAAACGCACATCAGACATGCAACAGAAATAATGAATCTCCCCCATTGTGTTAGATGTGAGGTTCACATTTATGTATCTACATCTATTCTAAAATAACTTATTATATGTTTTACTATTTGGATATGTTTTTACAGGTCATATTAAAGGAGATATCTTGATAGACATCAGCCTCGGTTCCATTATTCATCATCTGTACTCAGCCTGTGAGTTTTTCAAACACATGATAGTCTTGAAGGTCCAAGACCGATGCATCCTGGAGCTGAAGAGATGGGTGGACACTCGTACAGGAGCATTTCACTGGGGACATGCTGAACAACTTCATGCAGAAATAGAAGGAAAAAGGTAAAGTATTTTATAATATTAGAAGAAACTGATTGTAATTGTTGCTACAGTACCATAGCAGATTTGTAATATTTATGCAATTTTATTCTTTTTTTTTTCCAGTGGTACAATAGTGGTCTTTAACATGTCAACAGATAAATCTACATATTATATATTTTTTTAAATATATACAGTTGGTAAAGTACAGTAAATGTTTGAGCCTTGACTACTTTCTAATTTTTCCACCAGTAATTAAGACCAAAAATCTAGAGCAAAATACTGAACTATTATGTCCTCTTAAAAAAGACTACAACAACTATCTTTATTTTATCCCATTTCTTTCAGTGATGAATCCCAGGACAAAAACATCAAAGTGAGATCCGCGCTGCAACATGTTTTGAAATGTGACCTTGAGAAAGAAAATATAACAGAACCAATAGATTTACCACCGGCAGATTGTATCATCAGTTGTGGGCTCTTGGACGTTATCAGCAAAGACCAAGATGATTATGTCAGATACATCAGAAAGTTCTCAAAGTTGCTAAAACCTGGAGGGTACCTATTATTTGCTGGAATGTTAGAAGCAACATATTTAAAAGTGGGGAAAGATAAGATGCATGTTTTTCAATATAATGAGGATATCGCCAGGAAAGCTGTAGTTGGAGAAGGTTTTGTTATTGATCGCTGTGAGGTTAAAAAGAGAACCAATATAAGTGATCTCATTGACTATAAGGCTGCCATATTCATGGCAGCTCACAAGGCCAAAGCGGACCTGGACCCCAATGTTTTAAACTGCACCAAGCATTATGTGTTCGGGTCCTAGAACTGAAACTTCAACCTGAAGTTTGGGTTTAGTGACCCTTACCCACAAAGCACATACAGTGTAGAACATTGTAGGGAAGGTTCGCTCATCAATACTGTATAGATGCACAGTAGGTAAGGAAAGCATTCAGACTCCTTTAAAATTTTCACTCTTTGTTTCACTGCAGCCAATTGGTAAGATCAAAATAGGCTTTTTTTACTCATTAATGTACACTTTGCCCCCCATTTTGACAAAAAAACTGAAATGTAGATATTTTTGCTAATTTACTAAACAAGAAAAACTGAAATATCACATGGTTATAAGCATTTGCTCAGTATTGAGTAGAAGCACTTTTTTAGCTAGTACAGCCTTGAGACATCTTGGGAATGATGGTGATCATTGGTGGACAGTCATTTTCAAGTCCCTCCAGAGATGCTTAATTGGTATTAGATTAGGACTATGTCTGGGTCAAGAATGGTAACACTGCTTTCTCATTATAGCTGTGTGCTTCGGGTCATTGGGGCTCCAGTTTTCTGGAGAACTTCACACGCTCTTTTTGGTGCAAACTTCTTGCACATTCTATGTTAAAAAGGAACCAAAAAAAGGTGATGTACTCTCTAGGGCAGTGATGGCTAACCTATGGCACTGGTGCCAGAGGTGGCACTCAGAGCCCTTTCTGTGGGCACTCAGCCCATCACCAGAGATGACTCCAGGTATCTTCCTGCAGTCCCAGACAGCCCAGGACTTGCTGTGCACAGAGCTATTTTAAAGTGACAGCTGTAACTGGGACTATTTTCTGCTGTATTGGTGTCCTCAGGTGCTGGTATCAATGAAAGCTGTGACAGAGAAGGGAGCATAAATCACAAATTAAATTTCTGTGTTGGCACTTTGCGATAAATAAGCGGGTCTTTGTTGTAGTTTGGGCACTCGGCCTCTAAAAGGTTTGCCATCACTGCTCTAGGGGCAGTGCAGAGAGCACCAGATTCATGAAGAATGTCCACAAGAAATCCGGAATCTAATGCCCTCTGCAATATACACGGGCAAACTGCACATACTGATTTTAGCAAATGTGGGCCATTGCCTTGTTGCAAGGTTTACCGGTCTAGTCAGAGGTCCAGAGCATTCTGGAAGAGGTTTTCATCCAGGTTATCTCTGTACTTGGCTGCATTAATCTTTCTTTCAATTGCAAGCAGTTGTACTTTCCCTGCAGCTAAAAAACACCCCATAGCATGATGCTGTCACCATGTTTCTCTGTTGGAAATGTATTTGGCAGGTTATGGTGAGTAGCTGCTTTTTTCCACTCATACTGCTTAGAATTGACACCAAAAAGTTCATCCTTCATCTCATCAGACCAGAAAATCTTATTTCTAATTGTCTGGGAGACCTTCATGTGTTTTTTTCAAACAGTGTGCAGTTTTTCATATGTCTTGCACTAAGGAGTGGCTTTCATTGTCAGAGCCTGCCATAAACCCCGGCTAATGGAGGGCTACTGTGATAGTTGACTTTGTGGAACTTTCTCCCATCTCCCTACTGCATCTGAGCTGCTCATCTTGTGGTTCTTCTTTACCTGTCTCACCAAGGCTCTTCTCCCACGGTTGCTTAATTTGGATGGACGGCAAATTCGATGAAGTGGTTGTGGTTATCCCAAACTTCTTTCATTTAAGGATTATGGAGGCCACTGTGTTCCTAGGAAACCTGAGTGCTACAGAAATTATTTTGTAACCTTCGCCAGATCTGTGTGTTGCCACATCCTGTCTCTAAACATCTTGGGCAGTTCCTTAGACCTCATGATTCTCATGTGTTCTGAAATCAACTGTGAGCTTTGGGGTCTAATATAGACAGGTGTTTTCCTTTCCTAATCAAGCCCAATCAGTATAAATAAACACAGGTGGACTTCAATACTGCTTCAATAGAACCAGCTCAAGTAGGATCAGTAGGAAATGGACAACATGTGAGTTAAATGAGAGTTTCACAGCAAAGGGTCTGAACACTTGTGACCATGTGATATATCAGTTTTACTTGTTTAATATCTACAAAATCTCTACATTTCAGTTTTTGTCTATCAAGATGGAGTGCAGAGTGCACACAAATGAGCAAATAACGAACTCTTTTGTTCTTTCCAATTCCCTGCAATAAAAGAAGCAGAGAAAAATTTAAAGGGGTTTGAACTTTCCTTACCCACTGTATAGTTTCATACATAGCCCTGTCAACTTGATGTTAACTGAGCCTTAATCCTACATGTTAATAATTCATAACTGATATATATAACATAATTGATATGAATAAGATAATCAGCACCTCCCATTTCACTTTAGCCAGTTTGTTTAAGAAGAGTTTATTAAGCTTATGCAGATATGTTTGCGATGTGCCTCTAAAATTTTCATTTTTTATGCTACTTGTTCTTTTCTTTTAATGTCAACAGAGATTCTATGCCAGGTCCCTGCTGAAATCCATCACTGGCCTTTACCTAATTGCTGAGGTCAGTCAGCCAAGTGCTGTGTCACCACTTAGGCAGGAGAATTGTTAGTTTGGTGATTTTCCCTCAAACAGCACATCATATAAGTACTGGCGAATAGAAGAACCAGAACAAGAAAGCACTGCAATGGAGGGGCACAGATATTTTGAAATTAAGTTTTCCCAAATATTGAATTAAGCAGGATTTAAAATTAAGTTGCACAACAACTTTACAAACCTTAGAGTAATATGTATTTAAGTGCAATGTGGCCTACACTGTATATAGAGTACAAGCTTCTTTTACGGGTGACCACATCTTATCTTTATGATTTTTAGTTGAAAAGGAGGTTGAGATTTCTATAAGGTAAAATAGATAAAGGGTGCATTGATTAAAGACCATAAGATTAAAGGGCATAAGATTAAAAATATGATTATAATTATGAACTTCTTGTTAAATTAATCTTAATTAGTTATTATCTCTAGGCTCCAGGAACTTTTCTTTTGAGAAATATAGTTCCGGGACTTAATGTGATTACTGAGTACATCATGGGGTAGTATAACGCTTTTGGGTATTTGCATTACATTAACATTTGTAATGAAAGTAAACTATAACATTAAACTTTGAAATTACCTTGAGGGCCACAAAGTCCCTTGTCTGCTCTTTAGCATAAAACTTATTTATCTTCATTTATTAGACATCCATTTACCTTAAGGGGGTTTTCAAGAATTTCAAATATCAAAGAATATTCAAGAATATCAGCCGAGTCAGAAATGTCAATGGTCATTGGACCCGATGATTTATAATAGCCACACTAGAATACAATATGTAAGCAGAGCATCTGAGAATTTTCCAAGAATCCTGGAAAAAGATATAATGAATATACAAGTTCTACTTAATAAATTAGAATATAAGCAAAAAGGTTTTTTTTCAGGAATTCAATTCAAAAAGTAAAATTCATATATTATATAAAGTCATGAAATAAAGAGTGACCGTTTTCAAGTGTTTATTGCTGTTAATGCTGATAATTATGGCTTATAGCCAAGGAAAAACAAAAAGTCATTATTTTAGAAAGTTAGATTATATAAGACCAACTGTATAAAAGACACAAATGTGTACAGTAAACACAATCAATAATTGGTTGGGGTTCTTTTAGTCCTTTAAGAAATGCATTCATGCCACATGGCATGAAGTGGATCAGCTGACGGCACTGAAGAGGTGTTATGGAAGCCAAGGTTGCTTTGCTATCAGCCTTCAGCTTGTTTGCATTGTTGGATCTGGTGTCTCTCATCTTTCTCTTTACAATATCCCATAGATTCTATATACCGTATGTACCGGCGTATAAGACGACTTTTGAAGACAGAAAAATCTTCTGTCTTCTCTGGGGTCGTCTTATACGCCGGTAATCGTCTTATACGACGGCGGTCCCGGTGCATGGAGAGGGCTCACGGGCTGAGCCCTCTCCATAGCCGGTAAGTCTTTGCTGCATATTGCAGCAAAGGCTTACCGGTAACACCCGCGATAGGCAATTGTTGATGATTTGCACAGGAGGCTGCCGGCAGCTCCAAAAAGCTGCCGGCAGCCTCAAAAAACATCGGGGCCATACTCACCTCGTTGGCCCCGATGTCCGCGCTGTGCTGTCTCAGTATTCCGCGCCGTCTTCTTTCTTCTGCTTGGCGCGGCCGTCTTTCCCTGGTCGGGCGCCTAGTATGAACGTCAGCAGCGGCGCGTCATACTAGCGCCTGCCGGGGAGAGATCAATGCGGACGCCCAGCAGAGAGAAAGAAGATGCGCGGACATAGGGGCGAGTGAGAGACGCCGCACATCGGGGCCACGGAGGGTGAGTATATAAGTTTTTTTTTTTTTTAATGCTGGCTGTATACTACTGGGGCAGTGCTTGTATACTACTGGGGGCTGGTGTATACTACTGGGGGCTGTGCGTTAAACTGGGGGCTGTGCTGTATACTCCTGGGGCATGTTGTATATATACTGGGGGTGTGCTGTATACTACGGGGGCTGTGCTGTATACTACTGGGGGCAGTGCTGTATACTAGGGGCTGTGCTGGTATACGACTGGGAGGCAGTGAGATACTACTGGGGAGGCTGATACTACTGGGGGCAGTGCTGTAACACTACGGGCGCGTGCTGTATACTAACTGGGCGCAGTGCTGTATACTACTGGGGGCTGTGCTGTATACTACTGGGGTGTGCGTATACTACTGGGGCAGTTGTGTATACTACTGGGCGCAGATGTGTATACTAACTGTGGCGCAGGTGCTGTTATACTACTGGGGGCTGTGCTGTATACTATGGGGCAGTGCTGTATATACGGGGGCATGCTTGTATACTAGGGGGCAGTCTGTTACTACTGGGGCGTGCTGTATCTACTGGGCGCGTGCTGTAATACTACTGGGGAGTGTGCTGTATACTACTGGGGCCTGTGCTGTACTAGTAATGTGTTGTTGTATGCCTTATGTTTATGAGCGACAGTTTTCCTGCTATATACCTGCATGTCATAAGAATTTACATTTAAAAAAGGACCATGTTAAATTCAAATCTGTTTTTTTTTTAAATTTTTACCGGTGTTTTGTATGCGTTGGAAAAGGGGTAGTCTTATATGGCGAATATATCTTAAACTCTATATTTTAAACAGGAAAGTAGGGGGGTTGTCTTATACACCAGGTCGTCTTATACGCCGGAATATACGGAAGGTTTAAGATCAGGCAAGTTTGCTTGGCAATCAAGCACAGTGATACCGTGGTTATAAACCAGGTCTATACCCTGTGCTATGTGAGCACCAAGGGAAAATAGCTTCTCTGTGCCAATGACAAGGTGGGAGAAGGGCTGAAGCATGAGATGCAGAGAGAGTGAGAGAAAGTTCTGTAGAATCACAGATTGGGATGAAGGAACTGATATGGAACAGGGGAGATCATGTACCTTAGTATTCTATGCAGGAGACATTTGTATCCACAGCTTTGAAACATAACCAGCTCTGCGTCATACACAGAGAAAGCTCTGTCACATGGCTTCCTCCTCTGTAAGCAGGGAGCAGTAGCTCCTTCCCTCCAACTAATCTGTAAAGTTTGTAGATTTGTTTATAATACAGACTGCAGGGCTTTTCAGCACAGAGAGTAGAAGCAGCCATTACAGAACTCAGATAATCTGAGGTAGAAAGAAAGCAAAATGCTGCATGTAGGTACATCCCAAGAGCTATTCATTTGTGGAATAAAAAGCTTTATAGTTACTCTTTAACAATCCTATCAAGACTGTGGTTATTCCAGTTGCTTTCTCTACCACAAATTTCCCTTCCACTCAACTTTTGATTAACCGGTTAAGGACCGGGCCCTTTCCTGTTTTTTCATGTCCATTTTTCACTCCCCACCTTCAAAAATCTATAACTTTTTTTATTTTTACACGTAAAGAGCTGTGTGATGGCTTGTTTTCTGCGTAACAAATTGTACTTCATAGTGATGGTATTAAATATTCCATGCCATGTACTCGGAAGCGGGAAAAAAATTCCAAATGCAGTGAAAATGGTGAAAAAACGCATTTGCGCCATTTTCTTGTGGGCTTGGATATTACGTATTTCGCTGAGCACCCCAAATGACATCTCTACTTTATTCTTTGGGTCGGTACGATTAAGGGTATACCAAAATTGTATAGGTTTTATAATGTTTTCATACATTCACAAAAATTAAAACCTCCTGTACAAAAATTATTTTTTTAAATTTTGCCAACTTCTGGTGCTAATAACTTTTTTATACTTTAGTGTATGGAGCTGTAGGTGGTGTGTTTATGATTTTTACTGTTTATTTATATTTATGTCAGTTCTAGGGAAAGGGGGGTGATTTGAAATTTTAGGTTTTTTTATTATAAGTTTTTTTTAAACTTTTTTTATTTTTCTTTTTACAATTTTTCAGACTCCCTAGGGTACTGTAACCCTAGGTTGTCTGTTTGATCCTATCATATACTGCCATACTACAGTATGGCAGTATATGGGGATTTTCCTCCTCATTCATTACAATGTGCTACTAGCACATTGTAATGAAGGGGTTAAAACGAAATAGCCTCGGGTCTTCGGAAGACCCGAGGCTACCATAGAGATGGATCGCCGCTCCCCGATGACTTCATGGCGACTCCATCGCTGTGATAACACCCATAATCGGTGCTAGCATCGATCGCAGGTGTTACCAGTAAGCCTTTGCTGCAATATGCAGCAAAGACTTACCGGCTATTGAGAGGGCTCGGCCCGCGAGCCCTCTCCATGCAGCGTGACCCGACCGCCGACGTGAATACACGGCGGGCGCGCGCGCGAACTGGTTAATATGCTTTGATACAGAATTCTGTGAACTGCCAGTTTTCTTTAGCAATGACTTTTTTTGTGGCTTCACTCCTTGTTGAGTGTGTTAATTAACTTTATTTTCTGGACATCTGTCAAGTCAGCAGTCTTCCCCATGATTAAGTCACCTACTCACTAAACCATGGACCTTTAAAATGTGTAAGAAGAGTTTGCAGGTGTGTTGGCTTAGTTATCTGAAATAACGAATTCTAGGCTTTCCCTGGCTGTAGCCCATAATCATTAACATAAATACACACTTAAACATTTTTTAATTGAATTACTGAATTACTTTTTGCTTAAATTTTAATTTACTGAGAAGCACTTTTACGCTGAAGATCAAATTAGAAAACAATGGTTAATCACTTGATTTTTTTTGAAGGAATGTAATCTCCATTGATTACATTTGATCAATATTCAAAATTGCTAAAGTATCTCAACATAAAAATTAGTTTTTTGATTTGTAAAAAATGTGATGATCATAATTAGAGAGCACCAATAACTGCTTTATTTTATCAGTGAAAGAGGTAGGAGCCTTCCTCACAAGGTCACAGTATTGACTGTAGAACCTAACAAGAAAAAAGTCAGATCGGATGTCATTCTGATGCTGATAGTTAGAGCAGGGGTGTCACGGGTGACCCCGCGATCCATGTCTCGGATCATGGGGGCACCCGTGTCCTGTTGTGCCAGACAGCCCCCTGTCTGGTTCTTGTCACGGGGGTCCCCGCGATCCATGTTGCAGATCGCGGGTGCACCTGTGCTCCGCTGTCCTACCATGCTCCCCCCCTCCTCCCCTTCCTTCCCGGCCGCACACTCCCGCTGCTAGGGCGCGCGCCTCTTCAAGAATTTAAAGGGCCAGCATCCTCCTTATTGGTGCTGGCATTCCCGGCTCGGCTATATAGCCTTGCTACTCCCAGCATCCCCTGCCGGATCTTCAGCTCATTCTTCTGAGGAGAAAGCCTTCTTGAGCATTTCCAGACGTCAGACGCCGGAGTTTCCGTGTTCCCGGTTTCCTGTGTTCCGTGGTGTTCCCTTGTTCCGTGTTATCCTGTGGCGGTCCTGGTATCCTGTTGTGGTCCTGGTATCCTACCAGCCATCCGTGGTCCTGCCAGCCATCCGTGGTCCTGCCAGCAATCCGAGGTCATGCCAGCCATCCGAGGTCCTACCAGCCATCCGAGGTCCTGCCTGCCATCCGTGATCCTGCCTGCCATCCGTGGTTCCCGTGTCCCTACCTAGTCGCACCCGCGGAGCGACCTGGTGACTCCTGCCACAGCAAGACCATCCCGCTTTGCGGCGGGCTCTGGAGAAGACCAGGAGATCACTTAGACTCTCCTCCCGGGTGCGGCTAAGGTTGTTATCTCCCGCGGTGGTCCAGGGAGTCCACTGTTTATCCCCCGAGATTGTGACAAGTGGTCTGGCTGTCACATGTTCTACCTTTTACTGCTACAGAGATGCTCACAAATAAAGTACAAATAGAAAGTACAATTTATACCTTCTATAAAAAAAAAAGACAAACTGCCCATCCAACACGTGTTGCTGTTACAAACTTTTATCAATGAGTGATGCTGGGCAGTCTTACCTGTGAATTTAAGGAAATAATTAGCCAGTAATAAAGCAATGGGAAGAGAAAAAAAATACCTTATAATAGCTTACACCTATGCTGCATTAATGATGGTGCATGTAAAAGTGTGGTGGGGACATGGAGGATGAAAGGCAGACACCCATAAATGACATAAGGGGCAACATAGTTGATCCCAATGATGAGCTGATGGCTCCACCCGGATCACCTGAGCCACAATCGTTCCTGAGCATGTGCACCACATACTCAGGAACTATGCATATATTGCACTAAAAAACGTTCATGTATGAATGCAGCAGAACACACTGGATGTTTGCTGCATAATGCTTAGTTGTGATCTCATGCTTCCCATGATGTCAACGGAAAGCAATGATCAGTTGCCATGGATTTTTATAAGACCCCCGGACTTGTTGTTTCTGCATATTTGTGCCAATGTGCCAGTGGCACATTGTAACCGATCATGTTAAAAATCTCCATATGTAAGGCTTGATTAGACAACCTAGGGTTAAAATACCATAAGGGTCTAAAAAATAGTAAAAAAAAAGAAAGTTTAAAAAAAGCTAAAAGTTCAATTCATCCTCTTTCCCTAGAACTGATATTAAAGTAAAAAGTCCCAATAAATCAATCATTTAAAAACATTTATTTTCATCGGTAAACCCCATACATTTTAATAAAAGTTGATTAAAAGGTCATACAGTCCCCACAATGGTAGCAATTAAGAAATCATCACATCCCACAAAAAAATGACACATTACACAGTTCTGTACAACAAAGTATAAAAAAAAGTCTCAGAATATGGCAACATTTTTTTTTTTTTACAAAACATTTACATTAACTAGTCGCCACACAACCCTACCTCACTCACTGAGGGACTAGCAGAGCTATGGCAAAAGGGAAAATTAAGGCCCTAAAGATGGCCCCACTGTAGACCCAAGTGGCAGCTCTGCTTTCTCCACCTCAACAGGAGGATCTACTACTTACCTTCTCACTCGGCTGCATGCAGCCCTGCTTCACCAGAGACACTGGATGCTCATATACTGGCACTAGACTCTGATAACACTGCAACTCCAACCAACCAACTCCAACCAATCCTCTGCTGGTTACTTCCACAACATAATGGGGCAGATTTATCAAGTTGTCTGAAAGTCAGAATATTTCTAGTTGCCCATGGCAACCAATCACAGCTAAGATTTCATTTTACCAGAGCTCATGAATATTTTAAAGAGGAGCTGTGATTGGTTGCCATGGGCAACTAGAAGTATTCTGACTTTCAGACACTTGATAAATCTGTCCCAATGTCTCAGGTACTCATTCTAGCTCACCTCCAACATTGTGGGGCTTACCCTCTAAACTCTTTCCTCCAAAATCTATTGCTGCTAATTTGGATGACTCCACTATAACCAGGGAGCTACAGCATTCCCTTAAGGCTACATTCACACACATGTGTGGGGGACGTATATACGGCCGACATGTATACGGCCGATATACGTCCCCCATACATTTCTATGGGCTCACGGCCCTGTACGGGAGCGCTACGGTGCAGCAGACGTGCGGCATTGTACCGCTCCGTAGCCTTGGAAAAGGTAGGACATGTCCTATCTTTTCCCGTGATACGGCGCTGTGCGCTGTATCTTCCTATGGAGAGGGGCGGGGTGAGAAGCGCTCATCCCCTGCTCCTCTCCGCAGCGCCGATGTATGCCCGCCGTACTGCGGTACGGCGGGCATACATCGTGTGAATGTAGCCTAACTCTGTAAGAGCTGACATTAACTCTCTGGGGGGATAGAACTTCCCATTGGGAGAATAAAATAGCAGAAATAACTATAGTCCACAATGGTTTGGTAGATGTATCTAATATGGAGGCAGATTGGGGCATATTTATCAGGGCCTGTGCACCACGTCAGTTATTATAATAGCACTTGCGATTATTTGCCCTAATCCATCACCTTCACACCAGTGGGGCATAAAGGAGCTTGAAGGAGCATGAAGGAGTGTGAAGGAGCGTGAAGGAGGGGTAGATCAAGAGGCGGAAGCCTCTCGATGTATCGTGCTGCAATATATATCGGGCCTATCATATGCATATTATTGCACATATCTCCTTTTTACAAATAAAGGAAAAATATAGCGGCTGCTGCAAGATCACTACTGCAACTTCCTTCAAGCTTCTCAGAGGTATCTATCTATGCCAATCCCATTGTTGCCACCCTTGCGCATTGCAGAGCATTCTAATCCAGCACAACTATTTCCAAGGCGCACAGCATTCAATAATGGGGTTTTCCAGTAAAGCATCTCATCAACAGAAATAGGACAAAAACAGTGGTCCACAACCCAAATAACGCACCCCCCCCCCCCCAGCTCTGTAAGCAGTGGAACCTTATGGATGAAGATAACCATACTTAAACACAGAAGTGTTCTTCCCTGAGTATCTCTCCAAGGAGTAGAGTTCATTGGTGTATACCAAGAAGCAAGCCAAATAAAAACACATCAACAGGGTAAGACAGTTTCTGTTACTATCCTTACCCACTGTTGGCACACCAACTCTGGGCCCTCATGACCTAGAACTACCATGTACTTACTTGTACTGCTGTTTTCTCTTGCATTTTTTCTCCCTAGTCTCCTATGGTACTTAAATTTCTTTCTACATTCATCAAGGGTCTGAACTCTCATTTATCAAAAATAGTGCAAACTTTACTATGTGCAGTTTGCCTGTAGAGTGTGCAGTCCGTCTAAGCACTGACTTTTGGTGCACACATTTTCTGCCTTGTTGGACACAGTGCAGCTGCAACACAAAACTGGCAGAGACACTTCTTAAATTCATGTGCAAGCAGTTTGCAGAAAAATAGCGCAAAGGCTTAAATAAATGTGGGCCTAGGTCTGCAAGAGACCTGGCTTAACCAGTCAGACTGTTATTGTCTTAAAGCGTAACTGTAAAGCTATAGTGATTTTACCAAACTATTAGATGTGATTCCCCTTTGAAAACTAACATAACAATGCCTTCTTTGTGCTACTCATCCTTTTCTTTCCAAGGTTATGGCATTTTCTGTTCTAAAAGTGTTCGACAAAAATCTTTCTCACCAGAAGTGAAGTGAACGGAGAATAATGTCTGTCAGGCTATGCTCTCAAGCTGTGGCCAGTTAGCTTGTCCACAGATTCCATCAGGCCTTATGTTCTCTCTCAAAGTCATTTAGCATTAAATCCATTTAGTTTCCCACAAGTAAATCCACTGAATACTGCACTGTGCACATATAGGATGTATATGGTGACTAGCCTGGCAGCTTTCACCACATGGAGGAACAGGGAACATGTAATAAGTGAAAGAAGTCATAAGCAACCCAGTTACATGAAGTCTATAGCCTGTGCTTTGTGACCACTAAGGTTAATAGCTTATCTGGACAGAGCTGATACTGCCGATGACAAGGTGGAGGAAGTGAGCAGCATGAAGAGCAGAGACAGATAGAGAAACTTCTGAAGAATCACAGAATGGGATGGAGAGACTGATAGGGAACAGGTACATCTTGTACCTCACTTTTCTGTGCAGGAGACATCTTTGCAACATCCTGCTCTGCTTCATTCGCTGTATTAGACACATTCAATGTCACATCTCTTCGCCTGTGAGCAGGGAGCAGCAGCTCCTCACCTCTGATTAAACCATAGCTTGTATACACTTTGTTTCTCTGACAGACTCTAGGGCTTATTGGCACATGGAGAGGAAGCAGTCATTGCAGCAATAAGACAATCTGAGGGAGATAGCAAGGAAACGGCTACATATAGGTAATAAAAATAATGGACAAAGTTGTTTTACATCCCAAGAGCTCTTGATTTGTGGAAAACAAAAAACAATTACAGTTACTTTTTAAGTACAAAAGATATCCCCACATATTGCATGCCACTAGCATATCTACAGCTATAAAGGATTAATTTCAATGTGTAAATTTGTCATTATGTCCTGCCTACTTAACAATGTACAATATACTATAGCCTCTCTTTATGGCCCAAATTCCAAACAGTATTCCATTATGAAGACGGTCCTAGTTATAATTTTAAAAAGTAAGAGAGGTCACCTAATAATAGTAGGTAATTTCAATCAGACTCTTTAGCCCTCCATTGACTTTACCTACAGCACAAAAGCATTAGAACTTACCCTTTTTGTACAATCTATTTTTAAAAACCGACTCTATGGTGTATTAGGCATCCTACTGAAAGTGACTTCACATTCAGTGCAATTGTCTACTTTTTGGTAGAACAGTCTCTATTACCCCTTATTTATGAAGCACCAATAGTCATTATATCATGGTCTGACCATGTGCCCATACCCATGTCAATAGAGTAGGAATTTACCATTCCACCTAACTTGGTTTGGCAAATCAATAACTACATCCTTAATTATCTGCGGTATTCATCCTCCTACTCAGCACTAAAACTATTACTACTTTCACATAAATGACAATGGGGCAGTAGATACGCCTATAAAGCCACCCTGAGAGGAAACTTTATCAAGCAGGCCTCACATACTAAGCGTCTCTACACACAGAAAGAGAGCCTACTGCTAGGCTGACTCACTAGCTTCCATAGATTAAATAAACAACAATATAATGAGAACAGGGCTGCTGAATTATCAACTATTGCAGGTCAGCTTAGTGAGTTAAATGCCTATAAACATGAGTTTTACCTTAGGAAACTAAAGATGACATATTATTGGTTGGGTAACAAACCCAGTGCCTTACTCGCAAAGTGTCTAAAAGCCAGGTCGGTTAATTCCCGTACCCTGTTTACTTACAATGATCAAAAGGTGATGGTTTTGGATCTACAAGGCATTTATGACTTTTTGCCGATAATTATGGATCCTTGAATAACCTTGCTGATGACCCTGCTGTGCCACAGCCCATGGAGGGCGACAATCTGCTCTCTGAAACAAAATAAAACCCCAGGCCCAAATGGATTTTTGAATGAGTATTTTAAGATACAAGTCTATATTGGCCCTGTATTTGTAAAGGCTTTTTAATAATTTTATGCAGCAGGGAACAATCCCTTTTGAAATGCTACAGGCATTACTTATAACTAGAGGTGAGCGAGCACTAAAATGCTCGAGTGCTCGTTATTCGAGACAAACTTTTCCTGAGTACTCGTCTCGAATAACGAGCCCCAGTGAAGTCAATGGGAGACTCGAGCATTTTTCAAAGGGACCATGGTTCGGGAATAAAATGTGTTATTTAATTGAAAAAGAATGTCTTCTGATAAGTTAGTAGATGTATACAAACATCTGCAATCTATTCTTCACTGTTCCGCGCCTATATTATCTCCCGACAAGTTAGCAGAAGAACAGTGAAGAATAGAATAAAAACAGTGAACACAGTGAACACAGGATCATTTAAGTGAAAAACGCAGTGAAGAATAGATTACAGATGTTTGGCACATCTGCTTACTTGTCAGGAGCTACGCTGTCCCGGGATCCGCTCCTCTTCTTCCACTGAAGTCTCCCCGATCTCTCTGCCCTTCCCAATGTCTCCGTGCTGCCCCCGAAAATTATTTTGCTAGCATGTTCTTTCACTGTCCTCACATGTCATTTTATTTTGGACACCACTATTCATTGTCCTTTGCACCTTTGTCCCTTCACATCTCGTTTTAGTTCATTAAAAGCACTTACACATCAATTTATGGCATGGACTTTCTTGCCGTTTTTTGAAAGTCCTATTCGTGTTTTGTCATTTATTATACATTTCGCCTTTATTAGTCATCACCCTGCTATCATTATACATTGATAACTCACATGGTCGTATGTCATTTATTTATTCATATCTCATTGCTCATGCAGTTATACCGAGCTATACCTTCTTGTGGTTTCTCTCATCTCTTTCCCCCTGGTACGCATGTACTACACCGTGGGTCGACTCCCCAGGGTTGGATGGGGAGGTCTGTGTGATGTCATCTGGGGCAGAGCTTAGTTATGACCCTACTGTCCTTACGAGACCTCCTTCTTTCCTGGTGAGTTGTGACTGTATTCCCATGCGTCCCTATCACAGGGCCAATATTATTATCTCTGCAGTGACATTTGACAGTATTGGGCTTAAATACCTGCTTCTCCTACCTGGCATTACCCCTCAACAAAGGCCATCTGCGTTTGAAACGCGTGATGGGGAGGTACACCAGGGAGTATTTTGCCCTGGTTTTCAGGATCTTCTTACCTGAAATCACGGATTAGTTGCTTTGTTAGTTTTGTGTAGCCATTAAAGGCACATTGTTGAGTTTATCATCCTGGTGCAGATGACCCAATATTCCATATTTAGCCCCGCATATGCATATATATAATCTGCAAACTGTAAACTGCTGCACTTATTTTTGAAGGTCTGTATATATATATATATATATATATATATATATATAATACCGTACACATGTGGTGATGCAATATTCAATTTTTTTTATAATTGTGGGCGTATCACCTGCTTGGGGCTCATTTAAAAAAGGATGGGCACTGCGCTTTTGTCAGACTGTTCACCTTTTTCGGGGCTAAAACGGCTTGTACAGGTATTTAAAAAGTGTGTGTGCTGGGATTGTAACACAGATTGTAATTGCAAACCTTTTGTGGCAAAGCTACACTGAATTCCATGCGCCACAAATTTGAGGGCGTGCCATCGGACGGTCCGACTTATTCGGACTGAGCGCAGTATTTAACTTTTAAAAAAGATAATGAACTCTGTCAGACCTGAAGTGACACATTCAAGATTTCAGGCGCACAATCTTAGTGAATCGCCACATGGTGTTTTATAGTCAATGCACTTTCTGTAAACTCCAGTGACTGGGTTAAATAAATGTGCCCCATTGTCTCACTTGGGATACACCATTTTATGTGTGTAATTTTATTTATTTTTAATCATTGTAGTTCTAATAAAGATTTCATATATTTTTGTGACATAAATTCTGATCAGACAGGTTTTCTCTCAATGTTTTTGGTGGTTTGGTATATGGTTTAACTTTTGTGAGATTGCTTAGTCGCTCATTCATGATGTATGGGCAATTTTGCCAATACTGCATAATTTCAATCATAGTATTGTATTGGTTTAGTTTTCCTGGTTGGTTGTCTGATTGATTCTAACATACTGCCATGCTACAGTATCTGGGGGATTTTACACATAATCTATATGTAATATCGCACATTGTTAGTAATGAGTTAAAATCAGAAAGCCTTGGTCTTTGTAGGACCTGATGCTGTCATGGCAACTGATCACCGCCCCCACAATGACTTTACAGGGGGCAGCGATCAAATCCAAGATCATACGCACCGCCGGGATTTAAATGCCTCTGACAAAGAACGCTGCCAGCACCGACCGCAGGTTACCGGTGGGTGTTTGGTGCAATAGGCTTGTGCATATTGCTCCATTTCATTGCTATCTAAAAAGGTTAGATTATAGTCCCCCCAATCTAACCTTTTTAGATAGCAATGAAATGGCTGTTAGGGATGAGTCTTCCTGTCCGTTATTAGAAAGAAAGTGAGGAGCAAGTGTGTACAAAAGAGTTTACAGATAGGGAGGACTTCCCAATGAACTTGCACACCAGCAAGCAGTGGCTTTAAATTTTTTCAGCAGCAGTATATTATAGCACCTGTGAACACAGTCGCAACAATAATGTTGCAGATCTAATAAATGATGTTACAGTGTTACAGATCTAATACACAGGTGAACTAGAATCACACCTGTGGTGACCCCTAGTGGTTCTCCCTACATTGAATTGACACAATAGCTAACTCCACTCTACTTGGACTTGTTGACAGATAATAATACATCCCAACGCTATCGATTTGTAGAATTTTAAATGTGTGTCTTTAATAGGTTTATGCAATCCAATAAAATCGTTTATTGTTTAATAATATTAAAAGTAAAGTTTTAGACTAATGGGTCTCAGTGAGATCCCTAGTGACCTTTTTTGTAAATAACTAATTTGTATATACTATATATATGCTCTATATACACTACCGCTCAAAAGTTTAGGGTCACTAGAAATGCCTTATTTTTTTAAAGAAAAGCATATTTTCATTCTGTCAAGATTCAGGGGTAGTAGATCCTCCGCAGATGATGACGTAAGCCGACACCTGGGAGCAGAGTCTGAGTGGCTTCTGGGGGTGTAGCCACCGGCAACAGGAAGTATAGAGAGGCAGTCAGCACCAGGAAGACATAGAGGAGCCAGCACCAGTGTCATACATCAGTCACACTCATTAATAAGCTGGACAGCTGAGTATGATAATAATTCATTGGACCACTCTCATGTCATTTGCATACAGCTTTAGAACCTGATTGTTTAAGTTTACAGGCATGTAGGGGGACAATTAAGGGATAATGGCTTTCTAATGGCAGAAAATATAATTCGTTTTGTGGGTTAACTTTTTACAAGATTTTTGAATAATTCTCTGATGTTCTGCTTCCATTGTATTCCAGTGATGGCATTGGAAGCACTTGAGGCCACTAATAAGCAGCAGGTCTAGTGACTACTGACATTTGTTTCTTAACTGTTAATCTTAAAAAACCCTTAACAAGAATTAATGCCTTTTAAATGGATATAATAGTTTCATGCTTAGAAGCAGACAAGTAAGGCTGATCCCCTCCAGGTAATTACAAAACTTGATGTTAAATTTTACCTTTATTACAATGTTAATGTAATGCACATAACCAGAAGCGTTATAATACCCCATGATGTCCCTAGTAAAAACATTAAGTCCCAGAACTATATCACTCCTAAGAAAGGTTCCTGGAGCCTAGAGATAATAACTAATATTAATTCAACAAAAAGGCAATCTTTTGCCTTTTATATTTACAGACCATTGACCCTATGTTGTACCATAATTTTTTTTAGATTAAAAAATGTGCTGAAAAAGCTCACCTCGGCTTATACGGGAGTCAATAAAAAAATAAACTTATATACTATAGCGCCCCACCCCGCCTCCACATGGCTAGTCCCCAAACAGTACTTCTAAGAACCTTTTGTATAAGATCAAGTGTAGTAGTGTTCTTATAAGTTTGGGTATGTGCGTTGGGGAATGTAAACAGTATGCGCAACGAAGCGCTGAAATATATCGGAAATGATAAAGTTTGTTTCAGTATATATTGTGGATAACACAGCAGGGTGGCTTTGATATGGAAGCCATGAAAACAACCCAAAATTCTGCCTGACACGGCTCGTTTGATAAGGGGACCATGTATAGAGGCAGTGAACTAGTACTAGATTAAAGGTGCTGCAGTTAAAACTATGTTAGTTAGATCTTGAGATGGAGCTGGCGCTCCGCTGCCAGGCAAGCTTTCGCCAGTCTAAAGCCCCTGTCTCTAAACTACTCCCCAAACAGCACTTCTAAGAACCCTTTGTATAAGATCAAGTATAGTAGTGTTCTTATAAGTTTGGGTTATGTACTAGGGGCTGGCTGGCTGTATACTACTAGGGGCAGGCTGGCTGTAAACTACTAGGGGCTGGCTGTATACTACATGGGGGCTGGCTGTATACTACTGGGGCTGGCTGTATACTACATGGGGGCTGGCTGTATATTACTGGGGCTGGCTGTATACTACTGGGGGCTGTCTGTCTGTATACTACAGCGACTGGCTGTATAAATAAATAAATGGGGGCAGACTGACTATATACTACATTGGAGCTGGCTGGCTATATACTACCGGGGGCTGGCTGGCTATATACTACTGGGGCTTGCTAGCTATATTCTTAGGGGGGCTGTGACCAATGTATTTCCCACCATCAGCTTATACTCGAGTCAATAGTTTTTCCCAGTTTTGGTGGTAAAATTAGGGGTCTCGGCTTATACTCGGTCGGCTTACTCGAGTATATACATGTATCTATGTTTAGTAAAGAATACAACTAATAATATTCTGCTACTACCTTTTTGTAGGGTTTTCTATGTAACTGTCACCTTGTTTATTCTGGACAGGGCGGCAAGTAAAAATTACCCTAGTGACAAAAGAGGATGCCATAGCTTATTTCCATCTCCTACCTGCACAGAGCATGCCTTGGCAACTCATCATACACCTTAATAAGAGCTGTATCCATACCAGCTCTTGAGGCTGCTGTAAAGGTTAACACCAAATGTGGTTATTAAAACTATTCATGTTAATAATAAAGGAGGCAGAAGGTCGCGATTGTCAGTGTTTACATCAGAATTGGGTCAATAAGTCATGTACGGTCCCCCCTAATTATGTTTTGTTATTGGGTTTTGATGAATCAAAATGAAAATTGGCAGCACCAATCACAGCAGTTGGTTGGACTTTCTTTTTCTTATGACATTATATAGGTCCTTATATATGTAATACACCTACCACTTCCATTGCCAAATATACTGTACATGCTGAAAGTCAAGTAGCGATGGCAGTAGAAGAAAAATATAAATGACCCCCTAAAGAAGAAAAACCTGGGGCGTGAAGGGGCCAAAAGGAGGGCGGGACCGGCCGTGAGTGGGCCGGCCGTAAGTGGGCCGTGGCATTATTGTCCACACGCCTGCACACTCTCTGCAGCCGGTGACTTTTCACATTGTGAAAATTTTCCGGCTGCGTTTATTTATATTCCAGGCTTGGTGTATGTTAAATATTCCCATTAGACTTTATACACGTGATATTTTACTTGATAATTCAGCTATGTAAGGAGATAAGTCAGTCAATTCACTAGAAAGGGAAGGTTAAACAGGACATGGAAGCATTTACCCTATCACATATAATATAAATAGTTTGATATCATTTGCACTATAGATTCATGCATATGAAACAAATTTGGTTTAAATTTGAGTTACTTTCTGCATGTGTCCTCCAGTGAAATAATTCTCTACAGAGCACACCATCGACCTAAGCCCAAATAAGACATGGAGAAACATTTACTTACCCGTCCGGAGAAGTTCACTGAAAGTGCATTGTCCAACGTGAATCCAATGCGATTCACTAAATCGTGCCCTGATATCCTGCATGTGTCGCTTCCCCTCTTAGGTCCGCCGGAGTTCATCTTCTTCTTCCTGGTGCATCTACTGTGCATTGACTCGATTCACACTTTTCACAAGGGCACTGAATTACCCAGACTTTCCCAAACGCAACCTTTACTCACTAAAAGTATCTGAGAAAAAAAGCATCCACAAGGGGTAACCTAAAAATCTTGAATGGGAACCTTCATTTTTTTATTGCAGATTTGGATTCCTAGGAAAAAAATTAGCTGATTTGACATAGGTCTTTTTCATGTTGGTGACAGATGGTTCTGTAATTGCCAAAAATCGAAATGTGTGCAAAAATGTTGATAAATGGGATATTTTGATAAATACACATCAGATCCAAAGTCTGAAAAATAGACTTATGCAAAATTGTTCTTGAAGCTTTTAAATTTTAACAAATTTGAGCACTTAATTTAGAGCATTTGATAAACTCTGTAGGCAACAAGAAAACAACAAGTTTGCCTGTGTAGTGTGCAGAGGGTGCCAGATTAAGATTTCTGGCGCATGATCTGCATGAATCTGGCACCCTCTGCACTGTCCAGACAAAGTGTATCACTTTTTTTTGGTGCAACTTTAACAAAGGGTGTGCAACACAATTATGTTGGACTTTGCATGTTAAATCTGGTGCATGGTCTGACTGAGCACTGGAACGCCCCCTTTAGGGCAGAAATTTGTGCCACATAAGCATAGTGCAGCCGCGACACAGAAAGGTTGTGTGCGACACATGTGTGGTGCTGGCACTTATTAAATACCTGTTGAAAAGTTTGCACTAGAAAGAATGTGCAAAGTCCGGTCATCCATTGAGGACTGTACAGGGAATAGGGATGGAGACAAAGGTAGCAACTGTATTGACCCAGCACAGCCCAAATAGCAACAGATGTCTCTAGGAGTGCTGAATAGAAAAATTCCCATCCCTTTAAGGGACAGAAAGTAAAATAAACAATAAAAGTAAATTAAAAAACAGAAGAAATAAAAAAATATATTGTAATATGTGTTTGCCCCTTCTGTCACCTTATAGGACACCCAAATGCCGCCAAAGAAGACATGTGATGTATCAAAATTTGCAGCATTAAGTGCTAAACTCTATTATAATGTGTGTATTAGGTTATCACATTGCTACAGTCAGAAAAAATCTTGTATTTTTCCTGGAAAAAAAAAACAATGCCTCAAAAATTTTGTTGCCAGAGCATTTAAATAACATTGTATCGGGGCATGAAGGTGCAACTTACCCTAGTCCTGAAGCAGTTAATAAGCTATCAAGAAGACAAACAGTTTTTTTTTCCCATTGCTTTTTTTTTCAATAATAGAGTTACGTCTATCCAATATGCCATGTGATTTCATTATAACACATTCCCATAATTAACTTGTGAAGATAACAACTCATGATGTACTATGTGATTCTGACACAAATTGCATAAAGATTTTAAGTATTTATATGAAGATGTTGTGTTCCAGGGTACAGAGAGACTCTCTAGAAGAATATTACACAATGGATCCCAGTGCCCATAAGCTCTATCATGTCCATGACTTTGATTCCAGACACCATCTTGAGAATTATTTATCAGATAAAGCTGGAGTGTTCTTTGGGGAAGATTTTTTGATGTTTCCTATTGAAAATCTTAGAAAAACTTTCATATTAGGTATGTATATTCCATGTATTATCTGATTTAATCTTTTTCAACAGTAACAACAGTTTTCCCTATAATATATAGCAGAAAAAGTCCAACCCTAAGAACTCCATGTGGGAAACAATCAGTATATACATTTTGTATCTCAGTGATTGGAAAGGATCCCAATCCATCTGGCAGAGGGAAATGTCAAATCTAGTACAAGAAGGAATCCAGCAAAGTTAAAAATTCTTCACTCTTTATGGTAAATCCATGTTAAAAAAAAACTTTACTGGATTCCTTCTACTTTTGAACAATATGCCATAATGAAAGTCAATTCAGGATAACCCAATATTCACCCAACAACCTGCTGCCTATTAAATACAAAGAATGTAAATATGATTTTTGGAGTGGGACTGATCAGAGGGCTAACCATGTTACCACAGTTGTATCAAATTAAGGAATTAGGGCAAAGCCTGTGACCAGGACAAGGGGGTATCCTCTACACCTAGAGGAGAGGCGGTTCTACCATCGCCATAGACGGGGAATCTTTACTGTAAGAGCAGTGAGACTATGGAACTCTCTGCAGCAGGAGGTTGTTATGGTGCATACTTTGTACATGTTGATAGACCTGCATCTTTTTCCAAAACATATTTGGCATATACTGTACTTTGTCTATAGAAACCCGTCTCCTGATAAAAACATCACCCTGGTAACAGGTTCCCTTTAAGGTCTTCAGGACCAAGCCCAATTTTTTATATCTGTCCTGTGAAACATTTTAACATATCCAAGGGATTTTAAGAACGTTTTCTGTAGACGCAATGTAAATAAAAATTAGTTAAACATTTGGATGATTTCTTTTGTTTTTAATTGAAATTTAAAAAAAGAAAATTTAGCAAAATTCTCTGATTTTCCAAAAAACTTCATTGCTAACATTTATCAAATATCTGCTCTATGTTGATATGGTTTTGTATGCATCATCTCATTTTTGTTATGGAGCTTAGAATTTTGGGTGCAATTTTTAGCAATTTTATGAAAATCAACAAAACCTTCATTTATAAGTGACTTTGAGAGGCTTTAACCCCACCGGGTCCCGGTGCATATTGCAGCAAAGGCTTACCGGTAACACCCGCGATCGGTGCTTGCAATGCTGCCGGCGGCTTCAAAAATATCCGCCATCTTGTCGCGGATCGTCGCTCCCCTATGACGTCACGGGGAGCGGCGAACCGTCGCCATGGTAGCCTCGGGTGTTCCAAATACCCGAGACTACTTCGTTTTAACCCATGCATTACAATGTGCTAATTGAATGGGGAGTAAAATCCACATATACTGCCATACAATAGTATGGCAGTATATGATAGGATGAAAAAGACTACCTAGGGTTAGAGTACCCTAGGGAGTCTGAAAAATAGTAAAAGTAAAAATAAAAAAAAAGTTATAATAAAAAAATCTAAAAACTGATATAAATATAAATAAACAGTAAAAATCATAAACACATTAAGTATCACCGCATCCGAAAATGCCCAATCTTTTAAAATATAATAACGTTTTTTCATTGCATTTAACCCCGTAATGGAAAATAGCGTGCCATTTTCAAAAATATAAAAAAATTATTAAAAAGTGATCACAAGGTCACACAGTCCCAAAGATTATAGCAATGAAAACGCCATCAAAATTCACAAAAAATGACACTACCCACAGCTCCGTACACCAAAGTATGAAAAAGTTATTGGCGCCAGAAGATGGCAAAATAAAAAAAAAATATTTTGTACTAGAGGTTTTCATTTTTTTAAATGTATGAAAACATTATAAAACCTATACAAATTTGGCATCACGTGATTGTACCGACCCAAATAATAAAGTAGACATGCCATTCAGGACGCAGAGTGAAAGCTGTAAAATCCAAGCCCACAAGAAAAATTCGCAAATGTGGTTTTTCACCATTTTCACTGCATTTGGAATTTTTTTCCTGCTTCCCAATACACGCCATGGAATATTAAATACCGTCACTATGAGGTGCAATTTGTTACACAGAAAATAAGCCATAACACAGCTCTTTATGTGGAAGAATAAAAAAGTTTTAAGATTTTTGAAGTTGGTGAGTGAAAAATGGAAGTGAAAAAACTAAAAAAGGCCAAGTCGTTAAGGGGTTAACTGCAACAATAAATGTGTAAAACCCCAACTTTAAGAAGTTTGTTGACCCTTTCAAAGGGGTTAAAACAATGGATTGGAATGGTTTAAATTATGAAAAGCTCCACAAAGTTTAATACCCAATTTCTCCCAAGAATGCCCATAACCCAAATGTGTTGGTAAACTGCTGTATGGGCATAGAATAGAAAGAGCGCCATTCAAGGCAGATTTGCCTGTCACATTTTACAGGCTATAAAATGTTTATTTTTCTGTAATGTGGACATGTGGGGGATTATATTTTCCAGGATGAGATCTACTTTTCAGGTACATCTTTTAGGGGAGTTAAATAGCTAATTGATGAGATTTGATTCACTATTCTTTGGTTGGATAAGAAAATTATTGATTCTCGTTTAAGGTTTGTAGCATTTTTTTGTTCACCGTACCATTCAAATAATATGTTATCTTTATTCTATTGGTCACCATGATTAGTTAATAGCCTATTATGATTGGATTGTTTTGCAAAAATGTGCTTGCTTTTACATAGCCATGTTCTAGGACGCATAATTTTTTTTATTTTAGGGCATCTTTTTTGTAGGATAAGCTGTACTTTTTATCTATATTGTGTTTGGTGAATTTTACTTTTTGATCACTTTATGTCCTATTTTCTAGAAGTCGGATGTGAGACTTAGCAATGACTTTGTAATTTTTGTGTTTTTTTTACAACGTTCACCAAATGGGTTCATTAACATTTTAATATACAGATTGTTATGGACAGAATAATACCAACTAGATAATGTTTTTATGGTGATTTTCACTTTTTTAAATTATAATGGTTTTAACAAAGGATTGGTAATTTTGAGACTTCTACTTTTCTTGAATTTCTTTTATTTGTACTTTTTTTCTTCTTTTTTACTATGCCCCAGTGTGAGACACAAACAAGTGATGATTTGATCACATGTTCTATGTAATATACTGCAATACTGATGCACTTACTTTTACTAATACTTTAGTCAACCTATACATTCTGCAAAGGCTGACAGGCACAATGTTTCAGCACAATCTAACAGGCATTTATTAAAGGCAAACATTGGCTCCTATGGTAGTGGCCGGCATCTATGTTCCTGGCATGAAAGATGCTGATCGTTCGATTGACTACCTTGCTAAGCTTTATAGACACCTCGGTCACCATGATCAGTATCTATAGGGTTGTACAGCCAGGAGCCAGCGAGTATCACAATCTCAGCTGTTTGTGCTGGAGTATTTTAACCCCTTAGCGCTCTGCGCCGTAGCTGTACTGCGCTGAGTCCCACGAACAGCGCTCAGCGCAGTACAGTTACTGTGCAGAGACGATGCCGGTAATCTACCGATGACATCCCCGGCTAACACCCGGGCGTTTAACCCGTCAATGCGACCGCGGCATTTAACATGCCTTCTGGGGGTCTTTACCCCACGATCGCCCCCCCCCCCCCGAAAACGATCACTGCCTTGGCACCTCTGGGGTCCGATCAGGACCCCAGAGAAGCCTGAAGGCAGTGCCTTTAAGATGGCGTTTGTGATGTCATCTTAAAGGCAAAGTGTCAGCCTATGCATCTACATAGGCTGGCACTGCTAATACCCTGCAATACATCAGTATTGCAGAGTATTATCATGAACAAGCAATCAGATGATTGCTTGTTCATATCCCATGGTGGATCCAGTAAAAAATGTAAAAAAAAATGTTTTTCAATAAAAAATAACTTTATAAATCACTAAAAAAGCCCATAAGCCCCAAAACATATAAAGAGACATATAACACTAAATCTAAGTCTAAATCATAACAAAAACCCCACATATATAGTATCACCACGTCCGTAACAATCCATAGAATAAAACTAAATAACTATTGAACCCATATGATGAGCGCTGTAAAAAAAAACGTTAAAAACCTGCCAAAAATTATTATATTTACCTATTATATCCCACTAAAAATGCAATAGAAAGTGATCAGCAAAACATATGTACTCCAGAATGATACTGTTGCAAAGAACAACATGTCCCGCAAAAAAAAAGCCATCAACCAGCTCTGTAGTTAAAAACGTAACAATGTTATGCCACTTGGAAAACGGCGATGCAAAAATGATAGATCTTTCCCCACATTAGGGTTTTATTTGGAAAATTTAGTAAAACATAAGAAAAAATATTCATGTCTGGTATCCCCGTAATCGTATCGACCCATAGAATAAAGATAACAGGATTATTAGGATATACGGTGGACACGGAAAAAAAAAAAGTAAAAAATCCAGTACAGAATTGATGCTTTTCTACTCATGACCTCAAAAAAAGTTCCTAAATTTTCAACAATAGGTGATACCAACCCCAAAATGGTAACACTGGAAAAAGCATCTCATTGCGCAAAAAAAAAGCCATCACATGGCCCAAATAATGGAAAAGCGAAAATTTTATAGCCTTCAAAAGGGGCCAATGAGGAAACTAAAATCCTGGCAGCTGCAGGGGGCTCCTTCCCTTCTGCGCCTCGCTGTGCCCCCATAACACAAGTAATGTCCACATGTGGGGGGTCGCTGCACTCAGGAGAAATTGTAGAACAAACTTTATGGTGGGTTTTCTCTTTTTATCTTTTGTAAATGTGTAAATTTTAGGGCTAAATGAACGTATAACCGAAAAAATTTGACCATTCTAAATTTCACCGCCATTTTGATTCAATTACTATGAAGATCTCAAGGGGTTAGCAATCTTTGTAAATGCTGTTTCTGATAGTGCAGATTTGAAAATGGGTAGATTATATAGGGGGTTTTTGATGCTAAATATGTAAAATTTAATTTCAAACAGTATTTATCCCCAAATTAGTCAATTCTGAAAGTACGGAAAATCGCTATTCGATTTCTAGGCCGCGTGACGTCAAAATAAATTATTCAAACATTTCAAAAATGATGAAAATGCAAAGTAGACAAATGGGAAATGTTATTCAGCAAGTTATTTAGGTGTTAAATTGATCTGCCTGAAAACGCTGTGATTTTGAATTTCGAAAATGGCAAATTTTTCTAAAAATTCATAATTTTTTTCTTTTTTTTGTAAATAAGCGCAAAACTTATCAGCCAAAATTTACCACTAAAATGAAGTACAACATGTGAGGAAAAAACAGTCTCAGAATCACTTTGATAAGTAACAGTGTTCAAAAGTTATAACCATATAAAGTGATTTTATAGGAGAATGTATCTCTTTTATTTTATCTCATAATTATTTTTTATACGATAATAAATTTTATTTGCAAACATGGGGCACGGCCATGGGGACCAAGTTCGCTCTGTGCTATGCTAATTTATATGTAGGCCGATGGGAAGAAACTGCCGATCCAATAGCACGGACAAACTTGGCCCTATGGCATCGTTTTATAGACGATATTGTTTTTATATGGAAAGGAGGCGAACAATCTTTATTACAATTTTTTAATGAAATTAATAAAAATGAGTTTTATCTACAGTTCACCCCGGTATATAGTAAAGAATCAGTTAACTTTTTGGACCTTACAATATTCATCAAGGATGGAAAAATCCTCACAAAATCCTATAAAAAACCAACTGACAGCAACAGTTACATACCACTTGACAGCTGCCACTACCCTGTTTGGCTACAAAGCATACCTCAGGGCCAATTCACAAGAATACGCCGGAACTGTGCAGATATCGAGGACTACTGGAAGGAGGCTGATGTTCTATCCAAAAAATTTGATGAGAAAGGATATAATGAAAAAGAACTGGAAGAAACAAAGTATAAAATAGCAGGTCTGACAAGAGAACACCTACTGAAAGAAAAAAACACCAAAAACACAAACTGAATCTCTAGAAATCAAGAGCCTGGCGACTCCCAGCATCCCCTGCACCCGTGGAGCGACCTGGTGACTCCCCGCCGCAGCAAGACCATCCCGCTTTGCAGCGGGCTCTGGTGAAGACCAGGAGTTCACTAAGACTCCGCTCCCGGGTGTGGCTAAGGTTGTTATCCAGGGAGTCCACTTACTTAGTCCTAAGGGACTAATCCCCATAGACTGTGACAGTAAGATCCGGCCATGGACTCCGCCAAGGTCTTGTATCCTGCAAAAGCCATGGACTGTGTCAAGGATCCATACCTGCTACTGGGTGACCTCCCTAGCACCATCGCCCGGCAGTCCCAAGAGATTGCTGTCCAAAAGGAACTCTTGGACAAACTTGCTGCCACTCTTTGGATGATTGCTTCCCAGCAGCAGGCTCCCTCGACTCCTCCCGTTGCTTCAGTCATTACAATTTAATAGATTGTAATTCCTGACAGAATTCTCTGTTAAGTCCCAGGGGCTGGCTTTGGTTTGGATGCATTTCTAAAAAACAACACGTAACTTGTGTGTACTGCTGAATCCTCACCTATCAGCCCCCACCTATGTCCTTCATTACCGCTCCTCCCTACCCAACTGATGCTAGCTCAGCAGGCTGTGACCTCTGTGAAGGAGCAGGAGGGATGAGCTGTACATTAGCACAATTTGGGGGCTAAGACCTGAGTCTTCTGCATACACAAGTCAGGTGTTGTTTTTTGAAATGCATCCAAACAAGATCCCAACCCCTGAGATTTTACAGAGGCTTCTGTTAGGGTGTAAGGTAAGATACAACACACAATTATATTGTAATACAAATGCTTAGAAAAAACAGAAAGGCAGATTTGCAATGCAGCTGTAAAGAAATTTTGCAACCTGTGTTGACAGGTTTTCTTTAAGTTTCAGAGTAAAATTGGTCGCATTAACATCCATCCTAGCCCAAGGGCTGTTTCATATAAGTATGTGCAGCCTGTATAAATGTGCCTTCAGGTGGCACAATCCCACGGGCAGCAAAAAGGGTAGAGGACGGCAGTATATAAATATAATAAACAGCATTAACCAGAACTGTATTAAGAATTACAGTTCCAACATGGCTGTTCGCTGGAGAATATGATGTATCATCAGTGCTTGGCTCCTGGATGCAATCAGCAAACACCAAGATGATTATGTCAGATTGAGAAGGTTTTTAGAAAGTTTTCAAAGTTGCTCATTGGAATGTTAGAAGCAACATTTATAACAGTGGGAAAAGATAAGATGCATGTTTTCAGATATGATAAGGATATCGCCATGGAAGTTCTGGTTGGACAAGATATATACTCAAGTATAAGCCGAGGCCCCTAATTTTACCACCAAAAACTGGGGAATCCTATTGACTCTAGTATAAGCTGATGGTTGGAAATGCTTTGGTCACAGTATATAGTCAGCAAGTCCCCAGCAGTATACAGCCAGCCCCCTTTAGTATATAGCAAGCCAGCCCCCTGTAGTATAAGCCAGCCCCCAGTAGTATACAGCCATCCCCCTCTGTTATGCAGCCAACTCCCTTCAGTATCCAGCCAGCCCCCTTTAGTAGCCAGTCAGTCCCCTTTATTAGCCAGCCAGCCCCATTTAGACAGAAGAAGACAGAAGAGGAGTTGTGGGGACCGGGAATGGCAGAGAAGACAGAAAAGGAGCCGCGCTGAGCATCTGGGGGGCTCGAAGACTCCCATGGAAGCCGAGGTGAGGTTTTTCAGCATATTTTTTAATCTATAAAAAATTATGGTACAACATAGGGTCAATGGTCTGTACATATGAAAGGCAAAATATTGCCTTTTTGTTAAATTAATATTATTAGTTATTATTTCCATGCTCCAGGAAACTTTCTTAAGAGTGATATAGTTCCAGGATTTCATATTATTACCAGGGACATCATGGGGTATTATAACGCTTCTGGTTATGTGCATTACATTACCATTGTAATAAAGGTAAAATATAACATCAAGCTTTGTAATTACCTGGAGGGGATCAATGTCACTTGGCTGTTTCTAAGCATAAAACGTAATTATATCCAATTAAAAGGCATGAATTCATGTTAAGGGGTTTTTAAGATTCTCAGTTAAGAAATAATGGTCAATAGTCACTAGATCTGCTGCTTATAAGTGGCCTCAAGTGCTCCCAATGACATCATTGGAATACAATGGAATTAGAACATCAGAGAATTTTTCAAACATTTTGTAAAAAGTTAACCCAAAAAACTAAATATAGTTTCTGCCATTAGAAAGCCGTTATCCCTTCATTGTCCCCCTACATTCCTGTAAACTTAAACAGCCAGGTACTAAAGCTGTATGCAAATGACATGAGAGAGGTCCAATGAATAATTATCATACTCAGCTGTGCAGCTTATTAATGAGTGTGACTGGCAGCCTGTATAATGATGTGACACTCCTGTTGCTAGCTCCTCTATGTCTTCCTGGTGCTGGCTGCCTCTCTATACTTCCTGGTGCTGGTGACCATGCACCCTGAAGCCTGTGTGTATATGAGATACTCCTGTACAATTGACTGACAGTCTGTATAATGATGTGACACTCCTGGTGCTGGCTCCTCTAAATGCTTCCTGGTGCCGGCGCCCCATACAGCCTGTGTGTATATGTGATACTCCTATACACATGACCGAGAGCCTGTATAATGATGTGACACTCCTGGTGCTGGCTCCTCTAAATGCTTCCTGGTTCTGGCCGTCGCGCCCCTGCAGCCTGTGTGTATATTAGATACTCCTATACACCTGACTGACAGCCTGTATAATGTTGTGACACTCCTGGTGCTGGCTCCTCTATGTGCTCCCTGGTGCTGGTGGCCACAGCCCCTGCAGCCTGTGTGTATGAGATACTCCTATACACATGACTGACAGCCTGTATAATGATGTGACATTTCTGCTGTTGGCTCCTCAATGTCCTTCATTTGCCTTGAAGCCATGCAACTTGCAGCCTGTGTGTGTATGAGAAACTCTTATACACATTACTGACAGCCTGTATAATGATGTGACACTCCTGCAGCTGGCTTCTCTATCTGCTTCCGGGGGCTGCCCCCCACCCCTCTGCAGCCTATGTGTATATAAGATAATCTTATACACATGACTGACAACCTGTATAATGATGTGACATTCCTGGTGCTGGCTTCCTCTTTCTGGTGCTGCTGGCCATTCCCCCTGCAGGGGCAGGCTGACTGTATACTACTAGGGGCTGGCTGGCTGTATACTACTAGGGGCAGGCTGGCTGTATACTACTAGGGGCTGGCTGTATACTACATGGGGGCTGGCTGTATACTACTGGGGCTGGCTGTATACTACATGGGGGCTGGCTGTATACTACTGGGGCTGGCTGTATACTACTGGGGGCTGTCTGTCTGTATACTACAGCGACTGGCTGTATAAATAAATAAATGGGGGCAGACTGACTATATACTACATTGGAGCTGGCTGGCTATATACTACCGGGGGCTGGCTGGCTATATACTACTGGGGCTTGCTAGCTATATTCTTAGGGGGGCTGTGACCAATGTATTTCCCACCATCAGCTTATACTCGAGTCAATAGTTTTTCCCAGTTTTGGTGGTAAAATTAGGGGTCTCGGCTTATACTCGGTCGGCTTACTCGAGTATATACATGTATCTATGTTTAGTAAAGAATATGACTAATAATAGTATGATACTATCTTTTTGTAGGGTTTTCTATGTAACAGTCCCCTTGTTTATTCTGGACAGGGTGGCAAGTGAAAATTACCCTACTGACAAAAGAGGATGCCATAGCTTATTTCCATCTCCTATCTGCACAGAGCATGCCTTGGAAACTCATCATATACTTTAATAAGAGCTGTATCCATACCAGTGCTGCTTATGTCCAGGAGGCTGCTGTAAAGGTTAACACTAAATGTGGTTACTAAAACTATGAATGTCAATAATAAAGGAGGCAGAAGGTCGGTATTCTCCATGTTAACATCAGAATTGGATCAGTAAGCCATGTACGGTCCCCCCTAATTATGTTTTGTTATTGGGTTTTGATGAATCAAAATGAAATTTGGCAGCACCAATCACAGCAGTTGGTTGGACTTTCTTTTTCTTATGACATTATATAGGTTCTTTATATATGTAATGCCCTTACCACTTGCACTGTAAAATATACTGTACATGCTGTAAGTCAAGTAGCGATTGCAGTAAAAGAAAAAATAGAAATAACCCCCCCCTAAAGAAGAAAAACCCTGGTAATCTCATCAACTTTCAACAAGTAACTAAGAGCTACTTCAACTGTAATAGGAAGGATGTATCACTGGCTGGAAATCTAATTCTAAATTTTAAAGATTAAGGGGCATATTTATCAGGGCCTTTTGCCACGTTAGTGGATTAAAGGCCCTGGAATAATCCCAAATGCTATCTTATTTCTAGCACTTGCGATTATTCTCCCCAATCCGCCACCTTCACACCAGTGGGGCGTGAAGGGGCCAAGGGGAGGGCGTGGGGAGCCGCGAATGGGCCGGCGTGTGGTGTTACAGTTCACATGTGAAAATTCGCCGGCTGTGTTTATTTCTATGTCAGGCAGGGTGTATGATAAATACGCCCATACAACTTTATACCGTGATATTTTACTTGATAATTCAGCTATGTAAGGAGATAAGTCAGTCAATTCACTAGAAAGGGAAGGTTAAACAGGACATGGAAGCATTTACCCTATCATATATAAAATAAATATAATTTGCACTATAGATTCATGCATATGAAACAAATTTGATTTAAATTTGAGTAACTCGTTAAATTACCTTCTGCATGTGTCCTCCAGTGAAATAATTCTCTACAGAGCAGGCCATCGACTTAAGCCCAAATAAGACATGGGGGAGCATTTACTTACCCGTCCAGAGAAGTTCACCAAAAGTGCAATGTGAATCCAAAGCGATTCACTAAATTGTGTGTCGATATCCAACATGTGTCGCTACCTGCTCAGGTCCGTCGGAGTTCATCTTCTTCTTCCTGGTGCATGTAAGTGCTTGGTCTTGCAACACAATTTGAAATTTAAATCCCACTATCAGTCCGAATCAGTCGCCCCCCTCCCCCCCGATTTCTGTAGCATGAAAGCCAGCACAATCCGATCGCTTTTGACACAATCCCCTGATAAATATGTGTTGCAGCCGAGCAAAACCGGAAAACGCCGGAAAGTCCGATGAAAGTGCGTCCGCAGACCCTTAGTAAATAAGCCCCATTGACTAGATTCACACTTTTCACAAGGGCACTGAATTAGAATCAGATACCTTTACTCACTAAAAGTATCTGAGAAAATGACATTCACTCACTCACATGAAATAAATTACCTAGATCTGTTGGTTTTACAAATGAGTTTTATAAAATCTTTAAAAAGAGTTTGATCTCATGTTTACTAAGACGGGGCAATGGGGCAACCTGCACTAGAAAGAATGTGCAAAGTCCAGCAGAAAACTTTCGCAGGGAGCTTAGTAAATGTACCCCTCTGTCTTTTCTATTTCGTATGCATTGCTCCATTGAGCACTGTACAGGGAATAGGGATGGAGACAGAGGTAGCATCTGTATCGACCTAGCACAGCCCAAATCTCAACAGATGTCACCAGAAGCGGTGAATAAGTTAAAATTAAAAATGGAAATGTAAAAAAGCAGAAAAGAAAAATTCCCATCCCTTTAAGGGACAGAAAGTAAAATAAACAATAAAAGTAAATTAAAAAACAAAAGAAATAAAAAAAATACATTGCAAAATGTGTTTCTGTCACCTTATAGGACACCCAAATGCCCCCAAAGAAGACATGTGATGTATCAAAATTTGGAGCATTAAGTGCTTAACTCTATTATAATGTGTGTATTCGGTTATCACATTGCTACAGTCAGAAAAAATCATATTTTTCCTGGAAAAAAAAAACAATGCCTCAAAAATGTTGTCGCTAGAGCATTTAAATAACATTGTATCTGGGCATGAAGGTGCAACTTACCCTAGTCCTGAAGCAGTTAATAAGCTATCAAGAAGACAGTTTTTTTCCCATAGTTTTTTTTTATTAAAAGAGTTACGTCTATCCAATATGCCATGTGATTTCATTATATCACATTCCCGTAATTAACTTGTGAAGATAACAACTCATGATGTACTATGTGATTCTGACACAAATTGCATAAAGATTTTTAGTATTTATATGATGATGTTGTGTTCCAGGGAGAGAGACTCTCTAGAAGAATATTACACAATGGATCCCAGTGCCCATAAGCTCTATCATGTCCATGACTTTGATTCCAGACACCATCTTGAGAATTATTTGTCAGATAAAGCTGGAGTGTTCTTTGGGGAAGATTTTTTGATGTTTCCTATTGAAAATCTTAGAAAAACTTTCATATTAGGTATGTATATTCCATGTATTATCTGATTTCATCTTTTTCAACAGTAACAACAGTATCCCCTATAATATATAGCAGAAAAAGTCCAATCCTCAGAATTCCATGTGGGAAACAATCAGTAAATACCTTTTGTATCTCAGTGATTGGAAAGGATCCCAATCCATCTAGCAGCGGGTAATGTCAAATCTCGTACAAGAAGGAATCCAGCAAAGTAAAAAAATTCTTCACTCTTTATGGTAAATCCATGTTAAAAAAAATTTGCTGGATTCCTTCTACTTTTGAACAATATGCCATAATGAAAGTCAAATCAGGATAACCCAATATTCACCCAACAACCTGCTGCCTATTAAATACAAAGAATGTAAATATGATTTTGGAGTGGGACTGATCAGAGGGCTAACCATGTTACCACAGTTGTATCAAATTAAGGGATTAGGGCAAAGCCTGTGACCAGGACAAGGGGCTATCCTCTACACCTAGAGGAGAGGTGGTTCTACCATCGCCATAGACGGGGAATCTTTACTGTAAGAGCAGTGAGACTATGGAACTCTCTGCCGCAGGAGGTTGTTATGGTGTATATTTTGTACATGTTGATAGACCTGCATCTTTTTCCAAAACATATTTGGAATATACTGTACTTTGTCTATAGAAACCTGTCTCCTGATAAAAACATCACCCTGGTAACAGGTTCCCTTTAAGGTCTTCAGGACCAAGCCCAATTTTTTTAAATCTGTCCTGTGAAACATTTTAACATATCCAGGGGATTTTAAAAATGTTTTCTGTAGACACAATGTACTTAAAATTAGTTAAAATTTTGGATAATGTCTTTTATTTTTACTTGAAATTTAAAAAAAGAAAATGTAGCAAAATTCTCTGATTTTTAGGCAAATAGTCATAGCACCCAAATAACTTCATAGGTAACATTTATCAAATATCTGCTCTATGTTGATATGGTTTTGTATGCATTTTCTCATTTTTGTTATGGAGCTTAGAATTTGGGGTGCAATTTTTAGCAGTTTTATGAGAATCAACAAAACCTTCATTTATGAGTGACTTTGAGCGGCCTTCATAATGGTAAATCCCCATAAATGATACCATTATAGAAACTACAACAATCAATGTGTGAAAAAACAACTTTAAGAAGTTTGTTAACCCTTACACAGGGGTTAAAACAATGGATTGGAATGGATTAAATGATGAAAAGCTCCACATAGTTTGATAACCTATTTCTCCCAAGAATGCCCATACCCCAAATGTGTTGGTAAACTGCTGTATGGGCATAGAATAGAAAGACGCCATTCAAAGCAGATTTGCTTGTCACATTTTACAGGCTATAAAATGTTTATGTTTCTGTAATGTGGACATATGGGGAATTATTTTTTCCAGGATGAGATCCACTTTTCTGGTACATCTTTTAGGGGAGTTAAATAGCTAATTGATGAATCATTAATTCTGGTTTAAGGTTTTCAGCTTTTTTTTGTTCACTGTACCATACAAATATTTAGTTATCTCTATTCTATGGGACACCATGATTACGTTAATAGCTTGTTATGATTGACTTGCTTTTACATAGCCATGTTAGAGGACGCATAACATTTTTATATTATATTTTAGGGCATGTTTTTTTTCTAGGAAAAGCTGTACTTTTTATCGATATTGTGTTGGGGTGAATTTTACTTTTTGATCACTTTTTGTCCTGTTTCCATGAAGTTGGATGTGAGACATTGGCAACGACATTGTAATTCTTTCGTTTTTTTACAGCGTTCACCGAATGGGTCCATTAACATTTCATTACACAGATTACAGGCAGTCCCCGGGTTACATACAAGATAGGGTCTGTAGGTTTGTTCTTAAGTTGAATTTGTATGTAAGTCGGAACTGTATACTTTATAATTGTAATCCCAGCCAGAACTTTTTCTGTGATAACTGGATTTTAAAAATGTTGGGTTGTCATAAGAATCGGAAATTAACAATACAACAATAAATCTTCATTACAGACGCCTGTGATAACTGTTACAGCTGATTATTTTAGCCTAAGGGTAAAGTACAATAAATTATCAATATCCAGAGGGCTGTTTGTAACTAGGGGTCGTATGTAAGTCGAGTGTTCTTAAGTAGGGGACCGCCTGTATTATGGACATAGTATTTTTATGGTGACTTTCAGTTTTTAAAATTATGTGTTTTAACAATGGATTGGAAATTTTGAGACTTCTTCTTTCCTTTATGAGTGATTTCTTTTATTTGGACTTTTGTACACAGACAAGTGATCATTTGATCACATGTTCAATGTAATATACTGCAATACTGATGTACTTACTTTTACTATTACTTCATTCAATCTATACATTCTGCAGAGGCATACTGCTTCAGCACAATCTAACAGGCATCTATTGAAGGCAACAATTGGGTCCTTCATTGGACCCCAGGGCTCCCATGGTAGTGGCCGGCACCTCTGTTCCTGGCTAGTAGGATGCTGATCGTTCGAGTGGCTACCTTGCAAAGCTTTATAGACACCTTGGTCCCCATGATCGCAGTATCTATAGGGTTATACAGCCAGGAGCCAGCGAGTATCACAATGTCAGCTGTTTGTGCTGGAGTATTTTAATGGAATTTTTTACTTTTTAATGTTATGATGTGTTTTAATGATGGATTGGGGAATTTTGACACTTTTATTCTTTTATGAATGAATATTTTTTTGTTTTTACTGTTTTATTTGTCGAGTGTGGGACATGAACAAGTGATCATTTGATCAATTGTTCAGTATCATATACTGCAATACTGATTTATTAGAGCATATTAGCACAGCCTCTGCACACTGTTTCAGCACAATCTAACAGGCATCTATTGAAGGCAGTCGTTAAGTCCTTCATCAGACCCCAGAGCTCCTTTAGAAGTGGTTGGCATCTCTGTGCATGGCATAAAGGATACTGATTATCTGAGTGAGTACCTGGCTATTCCCTATAGACACCGCGGTCACTATGATGGTGGCATCCATAGAGTTTTACAGCCAGGGTCATGAGTATCACAACCACTGCTTTGTGCTGGATTTTTTTTATGGTGATTTTCACTTTTTTATGTTATGATTTGTTTTAATGATGGATTGGGAAATTTTTTTTAAATTTGTACTTTTTTAAACGTTGCTACTGTTTTATTTTGAAATATTGCAATACTAATGTATTAGAGCATATTACTAACAGGCACACTGTTCCAGGACTATCTAATGGGCATCAATTGAGGCCCTAAGGTGCTTGCCTGGCACAGAGGATGCCCATTATTTCAGTCAGTAACCAGCAATGCCCTATAGGGTTAAACAGCCAGGATCACGAGTATTGTGCATGCAGGTCAGGAATGTACATGCAGGCCAGGAATGTGCCAATAAACCTCATTACGTGATGTACATCAACTCCGGAATAGGTTTTGGACCACAATAAATTTTAGATTTGCTTTTTTTTAACCCCTTAGTGACCACCCATACAGATTTCTCCATCCATGCGGGTTCTTGTCAATTTTACCAAATTTTGATTTTTTTTTTGTAGTTCCCAGTATACAGGATAGAATATAACATATAAGGAAGTATAATTTGTTACACAGAAAACAAGCCCTCATACAGCTCTGTACACAGAAAAATAAAAAAAGTTATTGATACTTGAAAGTAGGGAGCGATAAACAGAAAGTAAAATGGAAAAAAACATCATTGGCAAGGGTTTATTAGGCCCCTTATACCACATGATAAAAGTTAACAAATTCTTTGAAAAGGGGTTAGTGGGACCTGAGGTCATGTACACATATAGAATTTTGGTTGCGTTTGGAAACGGAATCCAAAGGCTCCACTCATGATCACATGTTTTGGTAACATTGGGGCACATGTATCATAATTTCAGCTAGGCAAATTGTCAAATTTTAGTGACTTTTGCCCTTTTTCCGCCATTTGTGTGACTTTTAACTCTGTTCTTTTTCAAGTACGCCTTGTCTGCATCTTTGTGCAGTGTGCCTTATGTATCTTTGTTTTCCAGATGTTCCGTGCGACTTTTGCTGTTTTTTGCGCAATTTTTGCACCATTTTTGCGCAATTTTTGGTGCAAATCTGAATCTGGTCCAGGGCAAGTGCAAAGGAAGTTTTTTTTTCATGGACCTGATTTTAACATGTAAATTGGAATTATTTCACATGCTTTAACTGTTTAACCTTTTTTCACAGTAACCTCTTTTGTCAAAATTCTTACATTTTTGCATTTTTTTTATTGGTTACTCCTAGGGGTGTGGTCACACATAGCGGTTTAATTGTGTTTTTAATGCATTTTGAAACTAATTACAACAGCTGAGGATAGGTAATTTGCCTTATTTCATTACTGTTAACATTTGTGTTTACAAAATGCAATATAAACGCAACGTTAACGCATGTGTTAACATTGCATTTACTATGCATTTTGTAAATTCAAATGTTAACAGTAATGTAATTAGGAAAATCACCTCTCCTCAGCTGTTGTAATAGGTTTCAAACTGCATTAAAAATGCAACATGTTAAATCCCAAATCAACAGTAGTGTCCATTCCTGCATATATACCCCCCTCACATGGCTTGTGTCCTTTCCTGTATATAACCTCCTCATGTGGCGTGTGTCTATGTGGATTTGAGACATTTGCAGCAAAAAGTCTCAAAAAGAAGCCAAAATTTGCGCCTGTCAGGAAAAACTGAACATGTATCACAAGTCAAAAGACATTTTCATACATAAAATGCAAAAAAGAGCTGACAAATGTCTCTAAAATTCACCTCAGAGAGACAAAACTATGATACAGGTGGCCCATTGTGTTCCAACTAGAGATGGGCGAGCACTAAAATGCTCGGGTACTCGTTATTCGAGACTAACTTTTCCAGATGCTCGAGTGCTTGTCTCGAATAACGAGCCCCATTGTAGTCAATGGGAGACCCAAGCATTACTCATAGATGCATTTTCTACTTTTATTCAGTTTAAGTCTGTACATTTTAAAGCTAAATGAGCATATTAATGATAAATATTAGTGAATTCCAAATTTATTTTGATTGAAGTTCTGTAAAATATTTAAAGGGTTAACCTTTAAACCTGCTGTTTTGAGTAGCTTGAGGGGTGAAGTTAATAGAACAGGGTAATATGTTGGGAGTTTCTATTAACAGAACTTCCAAAACCCCTAAAGAAATAAAATGGTCCCTAAATAATTAAATTTAAAATTTTCTTGAAAATTTGAGAGAATGCTGTTTGATTTGTGATATTTTTAGCGTCGTAATAAAACTAAAGAACACTTCTAAAATGACACCAACACAAAGCTGACATATGGTAAATGTTAGTTAGTAACTAATTTGGGTAGAAAGTTTGAAAAAATGTTTGGAGAAAATCGCTCGCCTACCCTAACTTGCGTTTTTCACGCACGAGTTCTGCGCGTGCTTTTGAAGCGCAGAACTTGCATTGCACTCTGACCCATTGTAATCAATGGGCTTTTCAGACTTGCATAGGCTTCTCAGTATGCTCTACTTTTGCAAGTCACGCGCATGAAAAACGCACCATACAAGGAGATGCATCAAAAACGCACTGCACTCTGAGACACTTGCAAGTGCAATGCAAGTGCAATGCGTTTTTCACGCATCAATTGCCATAGAAAAGATAGACCTCAGCCCTGAGTCCTTTTCACGCGCATTATCTGTGCCTGAAAAACGCAATGAAATTGCATTGAAAATACATTGAAAACGCGCATGAAAAACTGAGACACTGAACAAACTCTGACTGAAAACTGATTGAACTCTGATGCAAAATGTCAGTTTTTCACTGACCAAACCCTATGAAACCCAAAATTGTATTGTTAAAAATTAGTTTTGCCTGAAGAAAGGCAACTATAGAGACAGGAAAATTTTAAAAAGTTATAGCTTGGGGGCTTCTATTTTCTTAGCTCTGCTTCTGCTGATTATAAGTTCTGCCCTTCTAACAGAACTGAATGATGGAAGCCCTAGCTCTACTATGAACTTCCCCTTTTCTCATTCATTATTTTTATTGCCAAAATGTCAACATACCCTACAAAGAAAGGATGCAATCGTTTCACACATATGCTGTATTTACCTATAAAAATTCTCCTCCAAAGTCATGTGAAAATGAGCAGAGAAGAGGTTTTTGCCAGAGATTATTCAGTTTAGAGGCTGCAGAGTGCATAGAAATCAAGGTAGCCATGTCTTTGGTTCTGTAGTACCAATAAACATGCTTTCCTTATGTATGTATTATACACGGATAAAAGAAACATTTAAACAACACTATGTAACTCCAAGATAATTACACTTCTGTGATATCAACCTGCCCAGTTATAAGTGTCATTCCAAATCCAGAGCTCCATGAGCGGGGATTTATTAAAAGGCAGTGCTCCATGTGACAGCATATGATAAAGCCCTGCCCCCTCCCATGGTCAAGGCAGATACATCAGGAGGCTTAGACCTGAAGCACTGATAAATCTTCCACATCATTTGTATGTTTATTTGTTCTCAATGTAATGACTAAAGAAAAGAGATGAGCGAACACACTCGTCCGAGCTTGATGCTCGTTTGACCATTAGCGTACTCCTAACTGCTCGTTGCTCGGACAAATACTTCGCCAGCTCGAGAAAATGGCATCTCCCGCCGTTTTGATTTTTGGCGGCCAGAAACAGAGCCAATCACAAGCCAGGAGACTCTGCACTCCACCCAGCATGACGTGGTACGCTTACATGTCGATAGCAGTGGTTGGCTGGCCTGATCAGGTGACCCTGGAATAGACTAGCCCCTGCCCACGCTGCTCGGATCATTCTCTGTCTGGATGCCGTTAGGGAGAGGGGTGCTGCTGCTGCAGGGATAGCGTTAGGCTGTTATATTAGCTTACTGTTAGGCAGGAGTGAGTCTACAAGAACCCAACAGCCCTTGTTAGGGCTAGAAAAGCGTTATATATTTTTTTTTGTTTTGTTTGCTTGTGGCTGGGCTTGCTGGCACTAGTAGTGCAGCTAGTACCATATTGTGAGGAATTTGTAGGGAGACTTGCGAACGTTATATTTAGCTCTTAGTGACACACATATCCATCTCAAACACCTAATTGGGACAATTTATTAGGGGTTTGATTGAATTAGGCACAGTCTGCCGATTTTTTTTTTTTTCAAAACTTAAAGTGACTTAAAATCCAGTTCTTGTGTGCTGTTAGAAACTAGGCATACAAGAACCCAACCGACTTTCTTAGGCCTACAATAGCGTTATATATATATATATATATATATATATATATATATATATATATATATATATTGTTGATTTGCTTGTGGCTGGCCTTGCTGGCACTAGTAGTGCAGCTAGTACCATATTGTGAGGAATTTGCAGAGAGACTTGGGAACGTTATATTTAGCTCTTAGTGACACACACATCTCAAACACCTAAGTGGGACAATTTATTAGGGGTTTGATTGAATTAGGCACAGTCTGCTGATTTTTTTTTTTACTTTTATTTTTTTTTATAACTCAAAGTCATCAGGCACAGCACAAAATCCAGTTGTGTGCTGTCAGTGTAGGTTAGAAACTAGCCATAGCAATAGGATAGCATCGTTTTGTAAAAAAAAAAAACACAAAAAAACACAAATAAAACAAAAAAAACAAAAAAATCCCTAGGTTCATGTTTCAAGTTACTGGGACTCGTGGTAGAGCACTGTTGAGGCCTGAACATTGCGAAGAGGTGATGTCGTGGATTGCGGACAATGCTCCTAGCCATTTGTCCACCAGTCAGTCTTCTAAGCAGTCCACCCATGTCACCGAAATCAGCACTCCTCCAGCTCCTCCACCTTAGCCTCCTTCCCCTCAGTCTGCCCCCTCCCAGCAAAATTTGGCATTTGAACCGGCGTACTCTGAGAAACTGTTTTCTGGACCCTTCCCAGAGTCACAAACCACTTGTCCGGTTGCTGCTGAGCTCTTTTCCGATGCACAGGTTTTCCACCGGTCGCAGTCTGTGGGTGATGATGACATTATTGACGTAGTGGAAGAAATGTGTAAAGAGGTGTCGGACGATGAGGAGACACGGTTGTCAGACAGTGGTGAAGTTGTTGTCAGGGCAGGAAGTCCGAGGGGGGAGCAGACTGAGGGTTCGGAGGATGATGAGGTGACAGATCCAAGATGGGTTGATAGGCCGGGTGAACACACGGAGGCGAGTCCTCGACGAGAACAGGTTGGAAGAGGCAGTGGTGGGACCAGACGGAGAGGCAGGGCCAGCGCCAAATGTTTCACGTAGTCAAGCTCCCGTGGCGAGGGCTAGATTTTCGGAAGTCTGGAGGTTCTTTAAAGAAACACCGGATGAGCGACGGACTGCGGTGTGCAACCTGTGCCACACCAAGATCAGCAGGGGTTCCACCACTACTAGCATAACTACCACCAGTATGCGCAGGCATATGAATACTAAACACCCCACTCAATGGCACCAAGCCCACTCACCTCCGGCCGGGCACACCACTGCTCCTTCCCCTGTCTCATCTGCTGCCACCTACCTGCTCCTCTGGTTTGAAAACTTTTTTGGACTGCCCAATACAGGCACTATCCAAATTAAATTGTCTCCATAGCAGCCTCCACACGTCGTCTTTTATGTTGCCTCCACACGTTGTCTTCATTGCTACCTCCACACGTCATCTCCATAGCTGCCTCCATACATCGTCCCCTTATCAAACGAACTGTGTCAGGCAGAATTTTGGGTTGTTTTCATGGCTTCCACATCAAACTTGTTAACTTTGTCACCACCCTGCTGCGTTATCCACAAAATATACTGGCAAACTTTTATCATTTACCGATATTATTTCAGCGCATCTTGCGCATCTGTTTACATTCCCCTCACCCGCCATAACCCAAACTTATAAGAACACTACTACACTTGATCTTATACAAAAGGTTCTTAGAAGTGCTGTTTGGGGAGGAGCCGAGAGACAGGGGCTTGGACAGGCGAAAGCTCGCCTGGCAGCGGAGCGCCAGCTCCATCCCAAGATCCAACTAACATAGTTTTAACTGCAGCACCTTTAATCTACTACTACTACCTTACTGCCTCCATACATCGTCCCCTTATCAAAAGAGCTGTGTCAGGCAGAATTTTCGGGTGTTTCACCAGATACATAATGGAACTCGGCCCATCTGTCGCCGCCATGCTGGAGACCTGAAGTTGCAATCATAGCAGCGCAATATGGATGCCCCATACTGTCGCTCTTAATCATGGAACCATTTACGAAAAAACTTTTAAACATAGAACCGCTATGCTATTCCATTATTCCTAGGTGAAATATTCAAACGACCCCGCCTGCTTTGAAAATGATAATTTAAACGCTTCTGGCCCCCAGGCCCATTTTGGGTGGGGAGGAGCCGAGAGACAGGGGCTTGGACAGGCGAAAGTTCTCCTGGCAGCGGACCACTAGCTCCATCCCAAGATTAGGCAGCCTCAGAGGCATCCATGCATACTGCCCCTGCTGTTTCCTGTGCATTTTGCCTCCACGATCCTCCACAGCGTCCACCAATGTCTCCATGCGCAACTTTCAACTCTCTATACCCCAGACGCTGGAGCACGAGAGGATATACAGCACATCATCCCCTTATCAAACGAGCTGTGTCAGGCAAAATTTTCAGGTGTTTCACAAGATACATAATGGAACTCAGCCCATGTGTCGCCGCCATGCTGGAGACCTGAAGTTTCAATCATAGAAGCAATATGGATGCCCCATACTCTCACTCTTAATCATGGAAGTCGTCTCCATGGCTGCCTCCACATGTCGTCCCCTTATCAAATGAGCTGTGTCAGGCACATTTTTCGGGTGTTTCACCAGATACGTTATGGAACTTGGTCTCTATGTCGCCATCATGCTGTGTTATCGACTAAATATACCATCAACCTTTTGTTGACATAGGAAATCATTTCAGCGCTTCTTGCTCACCTCCTTTGGTTCCTCTTTGCCACCCATGAGTCCATTTAGGGTATGTCGCCATGACACTCTCTAGCCTGCTGCTGCCTCTGCATGCCGTGTCAGGGTCAATTATTGGATGTTTTAGATGCTATCTAGCCTCATTCGGTCACTCTGTCATGGCCATGCTGTTGCCCATAATTTAGGCATAATGGTGCGAATAAGCAGCCTCAGAGGCATCCATGCATGCTGCCCCTGCTGTTTCCTGTTCATTTCCGTGGTGTTTACATCATTTTCTGAGGTTTCCAGGTGTTTGGCCAAGCAGACCCTTGGTCCCCTTGAAAAATGCTCGAGTCTCCCATTGACTTCAATGGGGCTCGTTATTCGAGACGAGCACTCGAGCATTGGGAAAAGTTCGTCTCGAATAACGAGCACCCGAGCATTTTAGTGCTCGCTCATCTCTACTTAAGAATTGTAATTGGACTATTTTAGCTTTCCCTCAATTTTTTGAGGGGTGTACTAACAATAAATTTCTTATATATCATATTGCATCATGTTTGTGATTCTGTGATCTACAGAAATAGAGATAAAGGCAATCAAAGGCATTGTTGGAAATGTAAAAGGAAAAGGGTGATATTTCATATAACACATGTAATCCTTCATACCCTACCCGGGGGGCATCTGCCTCTTATTAAAATCACCATCTCCTAGTTTTCAGGAAGTCCACTGTGATAACACTACATTGCACTAAATGCAAACTTTCTTTTTCAGGTCATATTAAAGGTGACATCTTATTAGACCTCACCATTGGCTCCTTGGTTCCGCACTTGTACGCAGCCTGTGAGTTTTTCAAACACATGATAGTGTTAAAGATCAAAGACAGATGCACCCTAGAGCTGAAGAGATGGGTGGACACTCGTACAGGAGCATTCAACTGGTGTCATGCTGCAAAACTCCATGTAGAAATGGAAGGAAACAGGTTGAGTATTTTATCAAGGGAAACCCAATGAAATTATTGATTTGCGACAATTCATAAAATTTGAAAAGAAACGTATGTGTTTTGAACTACCTCATTTTAGAAAAAACATTTCTACTCAAAATTATAGGTATTCAAACTGTTACCACATTTTTCAGATTATAAAACACACTTTTAAGCAAGAAAATATCTTTCAAAAAAGTGCCTACGTATGATCCAGCCCTCTTGACCGCTGTATTGGAGATTGGTTGATGCGCATGTTCATGTGACATAGTACTTCACCCAATTTCATAGATAGCAGAGCCTCCACACTGCTCTGTCCCTTTCCCAGGTGTCCCGACCTGTTTATTACCTACAAGACCTGGAGGGATGTCAGAAGCATGTGATCGATCACATGCAACCTATATCACTCAATCTGCCAGGGTTGGGGCAGAGAACTTAGAAGTTAAGGGCAGGGACTGGGTAAAAAGAAAAGGGGTGTGTAGCAGTGCTCCGTGTGTATAGCAGTGGTCTGTATGTTCCTATGTGTGTGTATATAGCAGTGCATAGTGTGTTTCTTTTTCCGTTCTGTTTTATATGTGAGTATAGCAGGGCTGTGAATGTGAATAAATGGTTGCAGCAGGGTTGTATGTGTAAATGTATGGATTTAGCAGAACTGTATGTGTAAATGTATGAATGTTGCATAGCTATTTGTGTAAATGTATGGATGTAGCAATGCTGTTCGTGTAAATGTATGGATGTAGTTATGCTGTGCATGCTGTGCTGTTGTGCAACCAACAGGGATATTTTAATAGCTGTAAAATATATTTTTCCTTATTTGGAAGGGTAAATCTGGGGTGTGTCTTATAGAAAGGAGCATTTTACAGTCCAAATAATATGGTACATTAATGTAGATTAAAGCACTGTCATCACAACATCTTTTATAAGTGCAACATTGGCGGCTCATGCTCATTTTCCGGTCATGCAGTCTACTCTCCTCTGGATCAGGATTGCCAACCCAGGCATCTACAAACTGACTCAGAAAGTCCCCATTTAAGCAGGACCTTCAAAGCTGTTTCATACCAGTTCAATGTATGAATGTAGAATTCCATGCAATGCTCTGTTGAAGAATATAGGATGCATATGAGTTGGTACTCTGCAAGCACTAAATGATCAGGCTCACAATAAACAGACAAAAAGTATTGCATAAAAAAAATTCTACACTGATTCTAGAGGACATTTTAGAGCCCAGGTTTGGGGATCTCCCTACAAAAGGCCAAAAACCAGACCCATCAGACGGAACCAAATCAGGAGAAGATTATTAAGGCTTGCTATAATGTTCTGCATTATACATTACTCTGTCTTACCATTTGCTTGGTCAACCCTAAGCAGTAGAAGACAACTGGTCAATGTTTCTTCTTGTGTCATAGTGCAAACATGGACTCAAAGACGGGGCAATACAAACAGTAGATTAACTATTAGTTAAGTTCCCAGGAAACAGATAGATGTGGTGGAAATCAATGCAGGTTCTAGTAAAGGATTAAGCCAGTGTTCAGATAAGCAAGCACAGAATAAAATGACATCCTCAGACATCCTCAGCTGTATTTTACAGACAAAGGATGATACAGGCACAGATATTACCTGATGGTTTGCAAATATTAAATGACAAAACATCAGGAGGGATTTATCATTATAGTTACATCAGTTTTCTGGTGTACAATGCCTCACAGTTGTCTCAATTGCAGATTTTAACATCTATTTTACACCTACTTTTAGTGGCACACTTTTTTTTTCCGCACACAGAATATTTTCCGGTAGCCATGCTCCTATAGCCGAACTTGCTGAAAAAGTTTAAAAGGAGGTCTAAAAGCCCTGTGCCTCCAGAGATTCATAAATTCCTCCACATCCCACTACGTCTTATGCAGTAAAGTTCTTATTGGTATCAATTGTGCATTTGCTGGAATATTGCTATCTTAGTTTGTTATTATAAGGTGTGTAACTTTATTATCTTCTGTTTCACTATTGCACTAGATGAGTAATTGAGATTGTTGACAGTGATATTTTCCTAAAATTTTAAGATCTCTTTTTGAGTAGCATTTAATATTAGACACCAATGATTTAGATATAATAATAATTTGTCGTAAGGGTGCAGTATAAACTTAAAATATAATATATTAATTAAAATCAGCTTTGTATAATAATCTAATGAGCTTTCAAGCTGCCTCTCTAATGTTGACTGTTTCTCTATTTTTACCATTTCAGTGACCAGTCAGAAGCCAGGGAAGGAAAAGTGAGATCCGCGCTGCAACATGTTGTAAAATGTGACCTCGAGAAAGAGAATATAACAGAACCAATAGATTTACCACCAGCCGATTGTATCATTACTGCTTCTTTGCTAGAAGTTATCAGCAAAGACCAAGATGATTACATCAGATATCTCAGGAAGTTCTCAAAGTTGCTCAAACCTGGAGGACATATCATATTAATTGGGATTAAAGATGCAACTTATTTTACAATCCATAGAGAAAAGTTTCATATGCTCAGATATGATGAGGAGTTTTCTAGGAAAGTTCTAGTTGGAGAAGGTTTTGTTATCGATCGTTGTGAGGTTAAAAAGAGATCAAATGTTAATAATCTCACTGACTATAAGGGGATGATATTCATTGTAGCTCACAAGGAGAAATAGATTCAAATAGAAAGTCAGAAACTCAGCCCTCATGTACACAAATGTATCAGCTGGGGCTGAGCCCACTCCATACACATTGGGGCACATTTACTTACCCGTCCCATGACGCCGCCAATCCGGAATGTCCAACGAGGATTCACTAAGATCATGCGTCCAATTTCCTGCAAGTGTCGCTTCCCCCGCTGAGGTCCGCTGGGGTTCACCAACTTTTTCCCAGTACATTTAAGTGCTGATCTTGTGACACAATTTCATTTTTAAATTCCGCGGTTTGTCCGAATCAGTCGGGTAGTCCGTCGGGCACGTCACCCAATTTGTGTTGCATACAATCCGATCGCGTGCACCAAAAAGCCGGGGCAATTCAGGGCAAAACGAAAAAGTTTGGGAAACCCAACGGAAATGCGTCTGACGGACCCTTAGTAAATGTGCCCCATTGAGTGTTTGCTGAGTGTAAGACCCGTGATCTGTACTAGTATTTTGGCTTTTTATCATTCCCTGTGACTTCATCGGGGAGCAACCAGTTGTTGCTATGACAGCCTTGATAATTCAATTTAAAAAAATTTAAATTAAACTAGAACTGATATAAATGTAAATAAACAGTAAAAATGAAAAACATGTTAGATATCGCCACATCTCAAAATGTCAGATCTATCTAAAATATAACAACGGTTATTGCTGGACACTTGTTTCCCATTTTGCTACATATAAAAAGAATTATAAAAATTGATCAAAAGGCTGTGCGGTCCTCAAAATGCTAGCATTGAAAATGTCAACCCATGTCACAAAAGATGACACCAGACACAGTTCCATAAACTGATGTATCAAAAAGTTATAAGGGCAAGAATATTTTTTTTTGTACAGGTTTTCTTTTTTGTAATTGTATGAAGACATTATAAAACCTATATAAATTTGATTTCCCCATGATCATACCAAGCCAATGACATGTCATTTTGGGAGCACAGTGAAAGCCTAAGATCCAAGCCCACACGAATACGGAACAATTCATTTTTTCTTCCATGACATGGAATATTAAATACTTGCACTATGAAATGCAATATATCACTCAGCCAACAATCATTCACAGAGTTCATTGCATGGAAAAATAATTAAATTTTGGATTTTTGAAGGTTGTGAGAAAAAATTAAACTCAAAAACGAAAAAGGGTCTGTTAGTTAAGGGGTTAATATTTAGTACAGAAAAATGTGTTTTAAATCAAAGAGGTTAACCGTTTTTTCTAGTTCTTGTAGTTTGCACACACTGCAGTAGGGATTTGTTGCTGTTGCTGGGCTTCATTGAGTTTCTGCTCCCTCGAAAGATTTTCTGTTGGGTTCAGGTCTGGAGAAACTCCATGACATTAATACGCTTCTTACAGAACTACTTCTTAGTTGTACTAGCTGTCCCAGCCATGATCCACCCTCTCATGTGAAGACATGAATCTTGAGACATGACTATTTATCTTCCCTTTAATACAGTGCAGTAGTCAAAGTACTTATCTGTCTTCTATTCCAAGTATGGCATGTGGGGTCAATACTAATAAGTTTTATTTTGGTCTAATCTGACCACAAGACCCTCCCCCATGTCTCCTCTGGATCATCCAGATGGTTATTGGTGAACTTCAAACAGCCTGGCCATGTGCTGGTGTTAGCAAGGCACCTTGCATTCCGTGAATAATTTTTATCCATAATGGCTTAGTATGTTAGTACTGCTGATTCCTGATATTTCTCACAATCACCCTCACCCCACAAGGCAAGATCTTGCATAGAACCATTGACAGTCATCTTGTGCTTGTGCACCATCAGTTATTGCCTTTTCACCAAGCAGTTTGCCTATTATCCTATAGCTCACCCTAGCCCTGGCAGGGCTGAGTTTTGCTGTTTACTCTTGGCTTTGGTGGAGAGGTTGGAGTGTGATTGATTGAATATGTGAATAGATGTCTTTTATAAAGGTTTAGGGTTAGGATTAGAGTAGGAGAAGAGAACCATAATTTTTGTTGGTCTACTGTATAGACGATCAAAACCTTATTTCATGCAATAAAATTTTAATTAATTAAAAAATCTGGCAATGGGATTTTTCAATTTTTTTTTTAGATTTTGGTACCTACAATAAAAGTTTCAGACCGCTCTATTCTTTCTAGGTAGGAAAATTAGAAAAATTGTCAGTCTATCAAATACAGTGCTTAAAACTGTAGCTCAGATCCTATGTATTTCTATGCCCTAATACACACAGTTGTTATAAAGGTGAAAGTTACAGATGCAATCCAGGTCACATGTGTACCATACGACTCAGAGTCAGGTAAACAGTCTTGACACACTGCCGGCAAAAATAGTCAAGAGACCCAGAGTATGTGGCCATAGGAAAAAAATGTTTGTGTGCTGGTATTCTTAGTCTGCATATCTGGAGTTGCATGCGTCTGTGGTCAGGACAACATCAGTAGTCTCAAAATACAAACAGAACCCAACATTGATTGGTGGCAATACAGTTGAACGGGAGAGAGAGGTGACTAAGGCCTTTATTTCCATGAGCGAATGCAGTCAGTGAGATTCACTGAAGGGATCTCCTGACCTAAACCTCTGACCATGGGAATGAACTGTGTTCAAAGTTTCTGGTTTGGAGATCCCTTGATATATCCCTGGATATCCCTGTGCACAAGCGCAGCCTCTTGATGTATCCGACAGGGTCTTGTGCAGTGTTTATCCCTACACCAGGCCCTGCAATGAGGGCGCAGGCGGATGCCCTGCGCCAACCCAGTCCCCCGCCTTCATGCTCCTTCACCCCCACTGCCATGAAGGTGGCGGATTGAGAACAATTTTTTTATTTTTACAACCTCCTGCTATAAAAGAATCTTTGAATGAAATCTACCATCTCTATGCATTGTGAACCAAACATACCTTGAAAATGCTGTAGCTACACTGATGCAGAAACATATCTTATTTAATCCTTGAACTGAGTGTTTTGCTTAAAAAACAGACACACTATGATTAATGTCCCCCACTATGTCCCCATATATATAAATATATAATCATCTCTTCTTTATGTCTGGACAGATGATGCTTATATTCACAACTTTACAATCATATTATAGTCAGTAGCTTCTTATATTCATGTATGAGTTATATAAGGTATATTTATGTATACACTCTATACATAAATATATATTATTACACTATTACCTTCTTGAGCATATATTATTGGACTGCAGCACCTTAACCCTTCATTATCCTATTATCTTTGGTTATACCTGAACACTAACATGGTTGTATTGTATTGTATTGTCTCCTGTGTAAATATAGGGGGACATTAATCATAAAGGGGTCTCAGGTTCGCCTGTTTTTGCGCCTGGTTTGCTCTTCTTTTTGGCTCCTGATCTATGATGGATCTAGTTCTGCCTTAGTAAATGCACTTTGGAATTGTCGCATGTCAGATTCATTTGCGCATAAATTTGCGCCAAATTGTTAGATCTCATTTGTGAGCAATAATGAAAGGAGACTGAGAAAAGGTGACACAAAGTTCAGGGCTTCATCTCTGCACAAAAAACTATCATTGTGATGTAACTACAGGGACTAAAAGTTACAGAGATGTATAAAAATAAAAAGAATTCTTACTGAAATGAGTCTTTGCCTTTTTTATTATAATTTACATGAAATGGAGTCTGATAGTATTCTCAGATCTGTACAATAAGACAATAATCACTCACAGAGATGATCCTATAGAAAATGGTGAAGTCGTTACTGGGGAAATTTTACATTTTAAAACTGCTCCGAAGTACTTTCCATGTTGCATAGAGGGAATTTTTCATTTGGGAACCTAAAATGTATGTTTTTAGTAATGAAAAGGGAAGTTTTTTGGAAGTGCACCTTTTTTTGTGCCTTTTTAGGCGCAAATTTGTGATAGATCCCATGCAAACATTTGCATAGGACGCACTCACTATGTCAGATAAGGCGCAGGGACTCAAAACCACTAAGTGCCGAACTTTGCCGTGTGCGCATAAATGCGCCAAATTAACGAGATGCGCCAGATTTTTGCGCTAAAAGACGCTCAAAACAGTCTAACAGACTATGATTAATGTCCCCCTGTGTGTATGAATATTGATTTGTACACATATACACATTGTGCTGAAATAAAATGAAATGAATATTAGTTACATCTCCATGTATAATTTACACATACACTTACTGTTTTTTACCATGTACTCTACAAATCCTGTGCAGGCAGCTTCAGTGGACAGGTGACACTGCCCACTTTGTCACGGACCTGCCTGGGGCATTTTACAAAACAGCATCTTACCAGCACTTGACCACATTTACTTACAACCCCTACACTTCCTAACTTGGTTATTTCTATCACTGTAGCATATATCTCATTCTGCAGATGTAGCAAACCTTAGGTTCAGATTGATGTTTAATACAGGATGAGACAATGGGATGTAGGTAGTTGTAGTGACAGGGAGGGTGGTGGTTTTAAATCCTTCTCTGTGCCCAACTTTTTTCTTATTATGTCACCGTGGCCCCTTTCCTATAACTCCTTGGGTGCTAAGGTCGCCAGTGATGACGGTGGAACACTGATGTAGGATGACCGTGGTAGTAGTTTACCATTGCTGACCTGATGGTAATTGGGAGGACAATAGATGTAGGAGTGGATTGTAGATTGAGGCGGGAGACAATGAGGTAAGGTAGAGAGATGAGTTAAAGAAGAAATTCCTTAGTCAGTAACCAATTAGTGTGCCTCCATTTTGTATAGAAGATTTTCATCAGTTAAGGGGTATTCTCATTTTGTCAAATTGCTGTTATTGTTTGTATAATGAAAAGTTATACAATTTTCCAATATACTTTTTGTATCAATTCCTGACAGTTTTCTAGATCTCTGCTTGAAGCTTTCTATAGAATTACAACATTGTTTATTTACAGTAGACAGAAATCTGACCATGGTCACACATGTGCACAGCTCATTATATCACACAGCTCTGCTTACTCTCCAAGATACTAACGAGCCGTGCACCTGTGTGACCATAGTGAGATTTCTGTCCACTGGAACTAAACATAGAAGCTTTCTATAGAATGACAGCAAACAGATCTACAAAATTGTGAGGAAACTATAGAAGAAACTATATTGGAAAATGTATAATTTTTCAGCATGCAAAAAATAACAGTAATTTGCCAAAATGAGAATACCGGTTTTACTGAAGAAAATCTTCTATATAAAATGGAGGCACAATAATTGGTTACCGGCTGGAGGGAAGGGATTATGGTGATGATGCATCACACCTTTTCTTCTCTTTTTTTTTGAAGCTGCTGTCACTCTTCTGCACTTAATCTTATGATGACTTCCAAAAGGTACTATCCACAATTTCCAGCCTAAGGGTGTGGATCCCTTCAAATAAGAAACATGGTAGTTACTCTTTTTTCAACATCTGGAACAATCTGAACCCAATAAAACTCACAGAACGTGCGGTCTTCCCTTGCAGTGCTCTCACACTATACAGTGGGGAAGAATAGTATTTAGTCATCCACCAATTGTGCAAGTTCTCCCACTTAAAAAGACGAGAGAGGCCTGTAATTGATATCATAGCTAGACCTCAACCATCAGAGACAAAATGAGAAAACACACCCATAAAATCACATTGTCTGATTTTTAAAGAATGTGATGTTTACGCAATAAAGATCATTTTAACCCCCTTACTTTACAATTTAACTCAGTGTCATTGCTGTTTAGCTCCTATCACTCCCTAGGCTGCTCAGTGCAAAATCCCAGGGTGTGGTTTGGGCCTCTCTAAACAGCCACATTATAATCCCTTCAATTTTGTGGGGTGATAATGTGGTTATATTATTAGGGTGCAGGTTTATATACACTTTTATCTGGCTTCTGACATTGTACTAACACACTGACACATAGGAAGACAGATGAGACAGATCATATATGATGAGATGCCTATTACACAGAGGCATGATAGAAAGAGGCATGACAGACTTTTACACTGTCAGCTACGCTACATCTTCCCTTCCCCCGGACAACTTATCTGCTTGTAGTTTGTAGTTTGCAGCTTCTCTTTCCTTAGCATGTGCTGTTTGCTGGCAGGAAGTGATATGTGTCAGTGTGTACTCCATGCTGTACTGCAGAGGGGCGTGGCTACAGGCTCAGAGCAAAAAAGGACAAAAATCTCAGTTGATCAGTGTCACACAGGAATCTAAGACGTCGGCCACCCGACCCTAAGTCAGAAGTTACAGGGTCATGTCTAGGGGAAGAGGAAATTGTGTATACCAGGACTGATAGACACAGGTTGGACTTATATCTGTGAAATGCTGTATTTTTGTTAATGACAGTGAAGTAGAGAATGTGTTATTTTGTAATCCTGAGTACATATAAGAAACTTGTCTTCTTGGGAATACCCCTTTCAATTTAGTTTTGACCTATGGTTCATTACACAAGAACATAAATTCAACCCCTTAGCTATCTGCGCTGTACTAGTACGGTGCTGGCTCCTGCGATTAGCGCTCAGTGCTGTACAAGTACGGTGCAAGGACACCTGGACTCTTATGTGCCACCACATGGTAACATCATGGTGGGACGCATCATGGTGGGACGCACAGAGGCAGGAGAACCTCCTGCTGACGTCACCCGACCATTTGGATTGGTCTCGACCACTGATCGCTGTGATTGGCCAGTCAATCCTGACTGGCTGATTGAAGCGTTTATAGGATGAAAACTTGTTTTTAGCTCCCTTCTCTTCCTCCAGCGGCTCCATTTTGGTTTTCTATCACTGGAGAGAGGACCAGAGCGTTACTGTTTGCACCAAAACACTAAACATTCTGTGTGTACCCTTGTCTTACATTTTTTTCCCATCTCCTGTCTGTCCCTTCTCAACCCAAACGCACTTTTGAGTGTGCTATGTTAGCGTTGTTCTGCACTGGATGTCCAGACCAATCTCTACACTTCACAGCATATTGCCCAAAACCCCTTTTCATTTTATGCACAACCCTACAGGTAGACCCCTGTCACTGGAGCAGAGATGGACAACTTTTGGTGCATAATATTTCTTATTGGGATTGTAAAGAAGCCCACAATCAGGGACTTCTGGAGCACAGACATTCTGTATCACACCCCGATGTTCCGCATGGAGATGAGCAGGATGCACTTTAAAGCCATCCATAAGTTAATGCACCACACAACAACACACAGTGCCCACCCAGAGATGACCCCAGTTATGATCATTTATTTAAGGTCAAGCCCATAATAGATCATTTTAGTGCCAAGTTTGCCCAGGCATATGCCTCCAAACATGTGAGCATAGACAAGTCCCTGGTACAATTTAAAGGGAGACTTCAATTCCGCCAGTGTTGCCCAATAAGAGGGCAAGGTATGGCGTGAAGATGCATAAGCTGTGCAAAAGTACATCAGAGTATACCTTCAAGTTCATGGTATATGAAGAAAATGACTCCACTATAGTTCCCCCAGAATGCCCCCCCCCTTCCTACAGGAAAGATAATGTGGGATTTGGTACACCCACTGCTGGACCATGGCTACCACCTCTACCTGGACAATTTCTACACCAGCACTACCCTGTTCAAGTGCTTCGCTTCCAGAAATACTGCGGTATGCGGCACTGTACGCAGAAATCAGAGAGGTCTCCCTAAATCACTGCTTAGGCAAAAACTTAAAAGACACGATTGCAGGGCACTATGCAGAGTCTCTGTATTGTGTGTTAAGTACAAGGACAAGAGAGAAGTCCTTGTATTAACCACAATAAATGGGCACACCACCACCCATGCCCGAATACCAGGTACCAGTGCAGAAACCCCCAAGCTGGACTGTATTTTAGATTATAACAAGTACATGGGAGGGGCGAACTTGTTGGACATGGTACTTCAGCCATACAACGCCATGCGAAAGTCCAGGGTGTGGTACAAGAAGCTGGCCGTGCACATCATTCATATAGCACTATATAATGCTTATGTGCTACATCGATGTGCAAGTCAGAGGGGAACTTTCCTGGAATTTCAAGAGGTGGTAATAAAGTACTTTCTTTTTGGAGACCAGGAAGGGGGGAGTGTTAGTACTTCTGGAAGCGAGGCCACATCACGTATTGTACCAGGGCAGCGCTTTCCAGGAGAAGTTCCCCAAACTGCCAAGAAGGAAATGTCACAGAAGAGGTGCAGGGTGTGCTACAAAAAAGGCATTTGGACACCATTTATCATTGTGAGACATGCCCAGAAAAACCAGGACTATGGGGGACATTTATCATACGCTAGCGCTCGTGCGCTAGCGTATGATAGCCCTGCAGCTGCATACATCAAGAGGCGGCTAGAGCGTGTGGCGTGAAGGTGGCGGATTGGGGCAATAGTCGCTAATGCTAGCAATAGGCTAGCATTTGCAATAATTTCAGGGCCTCTGTGTGAAAGATTGCTTCTGAATTTATCATACATCCCTGAATTTTTAGATTACCATGTTGTTACCCAGATGTACTATGCACAGCTTATACATCATGCCGCATGCCGCACCTTCCCTTCTAAGCCCTGCCATGTGTCCAGCCTGTAGATTACTGCCCCATAATGCCCCAATACAATTTTTACTCTGCACTACTCACTTTGTATTACATTTGAACCAGCATCTTAGGGGTTAAAATGCTCATACAACCCTACATACTTTCTTTGAGGGGTGCCCTTTCCAAAATGGGGTCACTACTTGGGGGTTTCCATTGTACTGGTACCTCAGGGGCACCCCCAACAACAATCTAGTGAAAACGGAGCTCCAAAACCTAAATATTACTCCTTTCCTCCTGAGCCCTGCCGTGTCTCTATCCTGCAGATTATTGCCGCCTATGGGGTGTTACCATAACCAGGGTAACACGCAGAAGTTTCTCCTAAAACTTGAAAACTTCTCATATCCTTAAACAAAAAAAGGAAACGTAAAATTATGGAAATAAAAAGAAGACCAATGGCAGAAGGTTGCTACAAAAAATTATTTTTTCCTAAATAATTTAATATTTGCCCCCCAAGAAAGAAACTGATCATCGAAATGGCATCACTAACATAAACTACAATGTCTCATAAGAAAACAGTCTCAAAATCACAGGGATATTTTAAAGGGTTGAAAAGTTATTACCACAGGTCAAATTTAAAAAAGGACTGAACCCTAAGGTACAAACAGTCCTTAAGAAGCTAAGCAATATACTTTAATAACAGACCATACTACACAGTAAAATGCAACTAAAGAGATCCCTTTGGGAGCTACAGTTATCAGATGAAAATGGGGTGGGGGGGGGTTATTTTTAAGACCATCTAGGGTACATATACAGTTACTATATTCAATTGTGAGATGGCTACTGCTGTTAGAGAAAGATCTGTAATGCAGATCTCATGCTGCTGGAGTCTATAGAGGGAAGTAACTTGTATGTGTGCTGTAAGAGGGGTGCTCTATTCCATATTACAAAGTTTTGTCATTGCTAGAAAGTGCGAGAGGACGAAAGAATGGCACTCACCAATCCAGCCATTTTGATACTTGAAATTCATACCAGCTTGTTACATAGAACAAGGGTAAGGGAGTGAAGCAGAGGTGCTTGGTGTGCAAACAACAGCCGTTTCGCTTGTGAAGCACTTCTTCCGGCTTGCACACCGAGCACCTCTGCTTCACTCCCTTACCCTGTTTTTTCCTGCTCTTGCACTTTCTAACAGTTACTATATTGCCTACAGTGAGACTATTGTTACTATATTGGCTACTGTAGGGGCACTGTTACCATATTGTCTAATTTTCGAATGCTCTGATTATATTGGCTAGTGTGAGCATATTGTTACTATATTGGCTGCGGTAGGGGCACTTTTGCCATATTGGCTACTAGAGAATGAGGTGAGGGGGCTACAGAAAAGGGAACATGGAATTAAAGAAGTGTAGACAGTATAGTAGGGGTGCCATCAAAAGAAAGGCAATCAGTGCATGTGCTTGGGCTATAGAAAGAAGACATAAGGTGCATTGCAAAACAAATGGAGGCAAAAGGTTGATGGGCTGCAGAAAGGAGGGATAAGCTATGTACAGGGACTACAAAAATAGAGCATAAGATGCATGGCTACAAAAAGAGAGACATAAGGTATCAAAAGGCGAGTTTAAGAGGAAGGGTCAGCACTGTGATGATATTATGTATGGGGGGGGCATTATAACTTTTGGGCAAATAAAAAGGGGCTCTATATTCTGTGGGTATGCTGGTGGTTTTAGTTAGGGCACTAAATACTTTTAAATAAAGGAGTTTTTGTATCTATTGGTGGCTGATATATTCAGATATATTTATTATTCCTTTAATAGAAAAAAAGAATACTGAAGTGTCTGAATCAATGTCATTTTGCCACTGTAAAATCTGAATAAATAGCCATAACTGAAATGCTGTGATTTTTGCATCACTCTGTAGTTAAGTTTGGTAATAGACATATTCATTTACACTTGGATGGTGTTCAATAAAGAAGCCCCCATTTACCTTAGTGAAAAGGCACATGTGGACTTACCCAAAGTAAAAGTATTCCATGCAAAGAGCTGGTGCACAGTCTACAGTTATTTTCTTTATTGGAAAGGATAGAGTCTTTGGCCACTACTAGCTGAATTTGTTAAAGGAATGTTTAATGCCAAAAATCAGCCACATTTGGATGATCTTTCTTTAACAACAGGTTGGTGCATCTCCACATTTCTATTGGGGTGTTCGCAATACCTGTCTTGAACTCATATGTTGTGCTGGCCTCCATGATCACCTGGTGTATCACCCTGCAACAGCTTGGGGCTACATCAAAGACTTTGTTTATTAGCAACCCCAAAGCCATAAGAGCTTAATCAACTGAACTCATTGCAGTTTAATCCCTACCATGGTTGACAATATTTTAACAAGCTTACAAGTAAGCAAACAAATCTCCCACTCCCATCATTTGAAATAAAAGAGACATGTTTATTCAATATGACATGTGACTTCATTATAATCTATTCCTGTGATTGACTTGTGACAATAACAACTCATGAGGTACTGTACCATGTGATTTTTTATGAGCACAAATCACCTTTAGATTTCTATTATTTATATAAAGCTGTTCCATACCAGGGTACAGGTAGACATAATATTACACAATGGATTCCAGAAGATGTAAACTGTATCGTGTGCATGACTTTGATTCCAGACAACACCTGGAGATGTTCTTATCAGATAAAGCTAAAATGGTCTTTGGCGAAGATTTTTTGAAGTTTCCCATTGAAAATCTTAGAAAAACATTCATATCAGGTATGTATTTTTCTATTTGTTTTTCCTCCTTTATATATCCTTACTACACCAACAATATTCCTAAACCAAAATCACATTGGGTTAAGCCAATATTCACACAACACCTTGCTGCATACTAAATACAAATGGAGCATGTTTTATATTTGGAGTGGGATGATCAGAGGGTCAACCATGGTATCAGAATTGTATCAGGTCCAGAAAGCAGAGCAAAGTCTTGTCTATAATGAAGACTACAGAGAGTCATTTGTCAAAGTTTAGCAAAACTGTTCTAGTTGCTTGTGGCAGCCAATGTAAACTTAGTTTTCATTTCATAAAGTACTGTGTGAAATTGAAAACTAAGCTCTTATTGGTTGCAATGAGCAACTAGAAGACACTTTTGATAAATCTCCTCCAAAGGGTTTAGTAAAGAGTTTTTATTACCTCTTTAGCATGTCAGCATTTTGAAAACATGTTTCTGATGATCTTCGATTACTGTAAGATTTTACATGTTGGGGCAATTACAATGACATCCATTATTACTGGGTAGCTAGACTTTGATCTGTTTCTGCTGCTTTTATAGTTCTGTTTTTTGAAATCTATAAATAATTTTTGAACTTTATGTTCAAAGAAAAGTATCCGTGTCTAAAGCTAAATGGGACATTCAATCATATGATGTTCAGGTTATGGTAGTAGAAATATTTTTTTTTCTTTGAGAACTGCATTATGGGTTCCTTTTTTCTTATATTTGATCACAGACCAGTATATGATGTAAATGGCCGTTTGAAATTATAACAAATTCACTGGACAAACGGACAAACAAATACAACATTAACTAATTAGACGTCTAGGTAAAACCTAAGGGGAACCCCCTCAAGATTGGCCTTTATAATATAAACTTATTGTAATGGCTTAAAATGTAAGTGAAAACACCAAAACTTAGAGACTAGTTCTAATTTTTACCACCAGGTGTCATGCATGTGTGCATTTGCAACCCATAAGTTAAGAGATATAAACTTTAGAGATTTTAGACAGAAAACTGGAATGAGTTATAGATTCCCGTGTATCTATATTCACAAGATTAGGACCGTCTCTTTGAGTCACTTCAACACTAATAGTGACAATCATATTTTTGTCTGAGAAACCGAGAGATGACGATTAGAGTCAAATATGCAGAGAAGCATTGATGGTAGCTACTGCAAGCAAAAAGGAGGCACAGGAATAATGGTGTGTGCCGCCTCAAGTCCATGTATGTAACCGTTCAGTTTTCATGCATATTTCGGCGGACACCACTCCTTATCAACATTACATCTGTTTTCCGGACCAGAAAGATGTGATAGGTTGGAAGACGCACCGGCTGTAAATTCCATGCATCCCCCCTCAAAAGCCACACTGTAATATTGTGGACACATCCAATTATGTGCCCACATTCATACAAGTACCATGCACTTGTTGATATTCATGCACAATGTATCTAGAGATAGCCTGCATTCCTTGGTAATCCTGCACACTGCCTCTATACGATCTAGTCCATGCAAACTTGATTCTATGCATCATGTAAAAAGTTCCTAGTCTCAAGTTTGCATGTGACTAGATCGTAAAGAGGCAGTGTGCAGGATTACCAAGGAAGAGGCTATCTCTAGATAGGCATTGTGCATTAAATATCAACAAGGCATGGTAATGTATGAATATGAGGCACAATAATTGGACTATGTGTCCACAAATATTACAAGGGTGTAGAGATGAGCGAGCACTAAAATGCTCGAGTGCTCGTTATTCGAGAAGCTACTTTCCTGATGCCGAGTGCTCGTCTCGAATAACGAACCCCATTGAAGTCAATGGGACTCGAGCATTTTTCAAAGGGACATGGTCGGGTAATAAAAGTGGTTATTAATTGAAAAGAATGTCTTCTGAAGTTAGCAGATGTATGCAAAATCTGCAATCTATTCTTCACTGTTCCCCGTTGATTTATCTCCCGACAAGTAGCAGATGTGAAGAATAGAATAAAACAGTGAACACACTGGATCATTTAAGTGAAAAACGCTGTGAAAAACACAGTGAAGAATAGATTGCAGATGTTCGGCACATCTGTTACTTGTCGGGATAAGTGCTGCTGCCTCCCCGATCTCTCGTTCTGTCCCGTTCCGACTGTCCATTCGCCATTCCCACGAGTCTCCATCTGCCATTCCCCCGATGTCTCCGTTCTGCCGTTCCCCGATGTCTCCGTGTCTGCCCGTTCCCCCGAGTGCTCCGTTCTGCCCGTTCCCCCGGTATCTCCATTCTGCCCATTTCCCACCGATTGTCTCCATTCTGCCATTCCCCCGATGTCACGTTGCCCGTTCCCGATGTCTCGTTATGCCATTCCCCCGTGTATCCATTCTGCCCATTTCACCGATGTTAATTTTGCAGATTTTCCCGATGTCTCCATTCTGCCCCTTCCCCACGATGTCTCCGTTTTGCCCGTTCCCCCGGTGCCATCTCCCATTCCGATCTGTTCTGCCCATTACCCCTGAGATCTACGTTATGAAGTTCCCCCGATGTCTCCGTTCTGCCGTTCCACCGGTTACTTTGCCATTCCCCCGATGGTCTCATCTATGCCCCCCATTCCCCCGATGTTCGTTCTGCCCGTACCCCAGATGTCTCGTTTCTGCCATTCCACGATGTCTCCGTTCTGGCGTTCTCCGAGTTCCGTTATGTCCGTTTCCCCTATGTCTCCGTTCCGTCTCCCCGATGTCTCCGTTGCCGTCCCCCGATGTCTCCATATGAATTCCCCGTGTCTCCATTCTCTGCCCCTTCCCCCGATGGTGCTCAGTTATGCCCAGTTCCCCGATGTCTCCGTTATGCCGTTCCCCGATGTCTCGTTCTGTACCGTTCCCCCGATGTCTCTGTTCTGCCCATTCCCCGATGTTCCATTGTGCCCACTCCCCAGATGTCTCCGTTCGGCCCATTTGCCAGATGTTCTTCCTATTCTTCCATTCCCACGATGTTCCGTTCTGAGCCCGTTCCCGGTGTCTCCATTTGCATTCCCCCGATGTTCCGTTCTGCCCGTTCCCCATGTCTCGTTTGCCGTCCCCCGATGTCTCCGTTCTGCCCATTCCCCGATGTGTCTCCATTCTGCCCATTCCCCCGATGTCTCCGTTCATGACCGTTTTCCCCCGAGTCTCCGTTCTGCCCATTCCCGATGTCTCCGTTCTGCCGTTCCTCCGAGTCCTCCATTCATGACCACTCCCCCGATGTCTCCATTCTGCCCTTCCCCCGATGTTCCGTTCTGCCCGTTCCCCGATGTCTCCGTTCTGCCCATTCCCCTGTGTCTCCGTTTGCCCATTCCCCCGATGTCTCCATTCTGCCCATTCCCCCGATGTTCCATTCTGCCCATTCCCCCGAGTCTCCGTTTTGCCGTTCCCCGATGTCTCGTTCTGACCGTTCCCCCGATGTCTCCGTTCTGCCCTTCCCCCGATGTCCCATTCTGGCCCATTCCCCGATTTTGTCTTCCGTTCTGCCATTTTCCGTTGATCCATTTGCCTTCCCACCGATGTCTCGTTTGCCAGTTCCCCCTGGGTTCCGTTCTGCCCGTTCCCAGAGTGTCGTCCCGAATTCTGTTCCCGCTTCCCCCGATGTCTCCGTTCTGCCCGTTCCCCCAATGTCTCCGTTCTGCCCATCTCCCCGACTGTCTCCATCTGCCCATCTCCCCATTTCTCGTTCTGCCGTTCCCCCGATGTCTCCGTTATGCCTGTTCCCACAATGTATCCGTGCTGCCCCAGCCCCGATGTATCCGTGCTGCCCCAGCCCGATGATCCGTGGCTGTCCCCAGCTCGATGCTCTCCCCTGGTGTTTCTGTGTGCTCCCCCGGTGTCTCTGTGCTGCTCCCCCCCCCCCCGGTGTCTCTGTGTTCTCCCCGGTGTCTCTTGCTGCTCCCGGTGTCTTTTGCTGCTCCCCGGTGTCTCTGTGCTGTCCCTGGTGTCTCTGTGCTGCTCCCCGTGTCTTCAATGGGTTCTTCACACATATTATATTGTCTTCAAATACTATTTGTTCCGCGGGTATCTTCCGACAAGTAAGCAGATGTGCCGAAACTATGTAATCCTATTCTTCCTGTGTTCTTACTGTGTTTTTCACTTAAATGATCCTGTGTTCGCGTTTTATTCTATTCTTCATGTTCTTCACTGTGTATTTTTAATTAAATGCCTCGATCTCGAGCAGGGGAAATACTCGTCCGAGCAACGAGCCGTTTCGAGTACCTTAATACTCGAACGAGCATCAAGCTCGGACGAGTATACTCGCTCATCTCTACAAGTGTGCTTTGAGGGGGGATGCATGGAATTTACAGCCGGTGCGTCTTCCAACCTATCACATCTTCTGGTCCGGATTAAACAGATGTAGATGTGATAAGGAGTGTGTCCGCCGAAATATGCATGAAAACTGAACGGTTACATACAGGACTTGAGGCGGACACACCATTTATTCCTGTGCCACTCCTTTTTCTTGCAGTAGCATACCATCAATGCTTCTGCTATTGACTCTAATCGTCATCTCTCGGTTTTCTTCAGACAAAATATGAGTGCACTAATAGGTGTTGAAGTGACTCAAAGGACGGTCCTAATCTTTGAATATAGAACAGGGAATCTATAACTTCATTCCAGTGTCTGTCTAAATCTCTAAAAGTTTATATCTCTTACCTTATGGGTGTCATATGACACACATGCATGACACCTAGTGGTTAAATTAGACTAGTCTCTAAGTTTTTGTGTTTTCACTTACATTTTAGCCATTACATAAGTTATATTAAAAGGCTCATCTGTAGGGGGTTCCCCTTAGGTTTTTACCTAGACGTCTAATTAAAAGTTAAGTTGTATTGTGTTTTTTTTTCTCTATATTTGCCATATTTCTAATATAGATCCCAGCTTGTCATTTTATGTAATATAAAATATATTTTGGTGGCAGTTCCCCTCAATAAAGCAAAATGACCTCTTTCTAAGGTTTTATTTTTTCATTTTGAAATGCAGGAGCCAACTTCTTAGGAATTCCATTTTATCGTTTAACTGGTTCAATAGCATGCACAGTACAGCGTGTAGTATTTCCTGCTTTCTGTCTTCCCTATTTCTCCTTTACAAACCCTCGATTGGGTGCTGTGCAGAAAATACCTGGTGATGGCCCTTGTGACAATGTGATAAAACACCACATCAGTAACCACATGTGAACTGGTATCTGCAATGATGTTGTGCTCCACAAACCCAATATAGTAAATCAAAATTATTATAAGACCAAAAAGATCTGAGACCAAAAAAAGCTTGAACCATTTTAAGTAACCAAACCTTTATTAAGTATGCCACTTGAAAACAATTAAAATACACTACTGTATGTAATCAAAATTGGGTCCCCCCAAATATGAACACACAATTGTCTTAACAAGTTAAATGTATTAAGGTGCAAAAAAAGTTTTGTGTACCATGTAGCCAGTTTGAAAAAAATCCTGTTGCTTTTGATAGATCAATACCTTTGGTTAGGTCAAGTCACCTTCTTTGAGATTGTGATACGTTTTTTGGCTACTGAAATAAAGATGTTGCAAGGTTTCAGGACATCTCAGGTCCTTAATCGGGCAGTATAACAGGCTTATGATTTCCTATGTCAACAAAAGGTTGACGTTTATTTAGTCGATAACAACAGCATGGTGGCGACATAGTGACCAAGTTCCATAACGATCTGGTGAAACACCCAAAAATGAGCTGACACAGCTCGTTTGAATAAGGGGACGACATGTGGAGGCAGCCATGGGAGAAGACTTCCATGATTAAGAGCGACAGTATGGGGCATCCATATTGTCGCTGCATGATTGCAACTCAGGTTCTCCAGCATGGTGGTGACAAGATGGGCCGAGTTCCACTATGTATCTTGTGAAACACCTGAAAATTCTGCCGACACAGTCGTTTGTAGGGGATGATGTGCTGCATACCCTCTCGTGCTCCAGCGTTGGGGTATAGAGACTTGAAAGTTGCGCATGGAGACATTGGTGGACGCTTTGGGGATCATGGAGGCAAAATGGACAGGAAAAGCAGGGGCAGTCATGCATGGATGCCTCTGAGGTGCCTAATCTTGGGATGGGGCTGGCGGTCCGCTGCCAGGCGAGCTTTCGCCTGTCCAGCCCCTGTCTCTCGGCTCCTCCCCACCCAAAATGGGCGGGGGCCAGAAGCGTTTACTTTAAAAAAATTATAATTTTCAAAGCAGGCGGGGTCGTTTGAATATTTCACCTAGGAATAATGGAATAGCATATGCGTTTCTATTTTTAATTGTTTTTGCGGAAATGGTTCCATGATAAGAGCGACAGTATGGGGCATCCATATTGCGCGTGCTATGATTGAACCTTCGGTCTCCAGCATGGCGGCGACAGATGGGCCGAGTTCCAGTTCACATGTATCTGGTGAAACACCTGAAAATTCTGCCTGACACAGACGTTTGATAAGGGGACGATGTATGGAGGACAGTGAAGTAGTAGTAGATTAAGGGGCTGCATGTTAAACATGTTAGTTGGATCTTGGGATGGAGCTGGTGGTCCGCTGGCAGGCGAGGCTTTCGCCTGTCCAAGCCCTGGCTTCTGGCCTCCCCCAAACAGCACTTCTAAGAAAACTTTTGTATAAGATCAAGTGTGTAGTGTTCTTATAAGTTTGGGTTATGGGGGTGAGGGGAATGTAAACAGATGCGCAAGAAGCGCGTGAAATAATATCGGTAAATGATAAAAGTTTGCCAGTATATTTTGTGGATAACACAGCAGGGTGGCGACAAAGTTAACAAGTTTGATGTGGAAGCCATGAAAACAACCCAAAATTTCTGCGACACAGCTCGTTTGCTAAGTGGACGATGTATGGAGGCAGCAATATGGACGATTTTGGAGGCGGCAGATATGGAGATGACGTGTGTGGAGGTAGCAATGGGACAAGTGTGGAGGCAGTTAAAAGACGACGTGTGGAGGTTGATATGGAGACAATTTAATTTGGATAGTGCCTGTATGTGGCAGTCCAAAAAAGTTTTCAAAAAGGAGCAGGTAGGTGGTCTTCAAGAAAAAATTAAATAGATTGAGTGCCTGATGTGGCAGTCCAAAAAGTTTTCAAACCAGAGGAGCAGGTAGGTGGTCCTCCAGAAAAATTTAATAGATTGAGTGCCTGTATGTGGCAGTCCAAAAAAGTTTTCAAACCAGAGGGCAGGTAGGTGGTCCTCCAGAAAATTAAAATAGATTGAGTGCCTGTATGTGGCAGTCCAAAAAGTTTTCAAACCAGAGGAGAAGGTAGAGGTCCTCTAGAAAATTAAATAGATTGAGTGCTGTATGTGGCAGTCCAAAAAAGTTTCAAACCAGAGGAGCAGGTAGGTGGTCCCTCAGAAAATTGAATAGATTGAGTGCCTGTATGTGGCAGTCCAAAAAGTTTTCAAACCAGAGGGCAGGTAGGGGTCCCCAGAAAAATTAAATAGATTGAGTGCCGTATGTGGCACTCCCAAAAAATTGTTTAAAACAGAGGACCGGGTAGGTGGCCCTCCAGAAAAATTAAATACATAAGTACTAAGCTAGAGCAGTGGGCCCTGGCAAAAAATAGCCAGTTTTCCTCTGCTTTAGTGTACAAAGAGGAGGAGATGGAGGAAAATGAGGAGAGGGAGTGCATAAATTATTCAGGTTGAGCTTCCCTTCACTGTTGGAGAATGAAATTGAGAAATCCAGGCTTTATTATCTTGATAAGCGTCAGCCTGTCAGCGCTGTCAGTCGACAGGCGTGTACGCTTATCGGTGATGTGCCACAAGCTGCACTGAAAACCCGCTCGGATAACACGCTAGCGGCAGGGCAGGCAAGAACCTCCAAGGTGTACAGCGCCAGTTCGTGCCACATGTCAGCTTTAAAACCCAGTAGCTGTGTGATCTTTAGACGATTGGTATGGTCAGCTACGTACTCCCTCAACCATCTTTCTGAAAGATCAGCCCTACTCTGCCGACTGGGGACAGGTGACAGTGTCTTGCTGGGTGGACTAAAAAATGGCAAAGCCTTGAAAGCGTACCCCTGCCAGTGCTGGACAACTGCTGCTCCCTACTCTCCCTCGCTACTTGTCCCGCAGAAGTACGCCCTCCGCCGCTAGCGCTGTCAGAAGGGAAATACTGATTCAGCTTGTGCACCAGGGCCTGCTGGTATTCAGGCATCTCACACTCCTTTCCTCTCCATGGATGAGAGTGGAAAGATTTTGCTTGTACCGTTGGTCCAGGAGAGTGAATACCCAGTAATCGGTGCTGGAATAAATTCTTGAACGCGAGGGGTCACGGGATAGGCAGCCTAGCATGAAATCTGCATATGCGCCAGAGTACCAACGCGCAAGAATTCACTCCCCTCACTGGCCTGACTGTCCAGTTCCTCCTCCTCCAACTCTCCATCTCCTCTTCTTCTGCCCATACACGCGACCAGTGAAGGACTGAACATTGGTCCCCCTCTTCTGTCTTGCCAACATTCTCTCCCTCTTTCCTCCTCATCCTCCTCCACCTCCTCCGATATTGCGTTGAGAAACAGACCTAAGGGTGCTTGGCTATCAACAAGGGAATCTTTTCCCCCGTCTCTTGTGACGAGCGCAAAGCTTCCCGACTTCATGCTGACCAGTAGAGTTTTCAACAGGCCAAGCCAGCGGGATGGTGAGGCTGATGATGGCGGCACAACCACCTGACCATCTGTGGTTGACTCCTCAACAGTTACTCACACCTAACAGATATCAGACATACACGTTCCACCTCCTCATTGTAGACTTGAGGAAGCGACTGAACCTGACTAACCAGTTCTGGTGGAAGTTGACATCTGGCAGTCTTACAATCGCTCTGCGCTGCTGGTAAACTCTGGATACATGGTTAATGTTGAATTCCACCTCGTGGGCAGTCGCACAAACAGTCGGTGAGCGGGCAGTTGGAGGCGGCGCTGCGCTGCCCTGAGAGTGGCAGCATCTGTGCTGGACTTCCTGAAATGCGCACAGATGCGGCGCACCTTCGTGACAAAATCAGACAGATTGGGTATGTCTTGAGAGGAACGCTTGAATATGAGTTTAAAACACATGGGCCAGCGCCCAATGGCACATGTGTAGTCTGCTGAGTTGCAGAGCTGCCACCAGGTTTAGGGCCGTTGTCACAACAACCATGTGGCTTTCAGGTACAGCGGTGCCAGCCACAGATCAGTCTGGCGTGCGTGGCCCGGTAATAATCTCTGGGCGGTGTGCCTTTTTATCCGCCTAGGCTCAGCAGTTTTGAGCTCACCGCCTGCTGTCGTTTAGCGATGGCACTGCTGCTGTGCCTAGAGCTACTGCGACTGATGGCGCCAAGCCCACGGATGGTAATTCAGAGGAGGAGGTGGAGGAGGGGTTGGGAGGAGGAGGAGGCATAGTAGGCCTTTTGAGAGACCTGGACCGAGGTAGGCAACTTGAGATTTTGTGGAGGTGAGGCTGGGGTGTGGGTTGGGTTACACGTATACCTGCTTTTTGCGCTCCAACGTCTGCGGTATGGAGAGCTGAACGCTGGTGGATGCGTGGAGGATCGTGGAGGCGAAGTCGGGGTAGGGTTTTCGCACGCGGAGGTGTTTGGGCGCGGGGTCGCGGCCGGGGGCTGACTAGCAGATGCCACAGGGGAAGGAGCAGTGGTGTGTGCCCAGCCGGAGGTAAGGGCGGGCTTGGTGCCATGAGTGGGGGTGTTTAGCATTCATATGCCCTCCGCATACTGGTGGTAGTTAAGCTAGTAGTGGTGGAACCCCTGCCTATCCTGGTTTGGCACAGGTTGACACCACAGTCCGTCGTCATTCGGTGTTTCTTTAAAGAACCTCCAGAACCTCTGAAAAATCTAGCCCCTCGCCACGGGAGCTTGACTACGTGAAACATTTGGCGCAGATGCACCAGTTCTGGCCCTGCCTCTCCGTCTGGCCCCCACCCCTGCCTCTTTCCAACCCGTTCTGGTATAGGATCGCCTCCGTCTCTCAGAAGCACTGTGTTTCACCCGGCCTATCACCAGCTTGGGTCCTATCACCTCATCATCCCTCAGATCCCTCAGTCTGCTCCCCCCTCGGACTTCCTGCCCCTGACAACAACCTCACAACTGTCTGACAACCGTGTCTCCTCATCGTCCGACCTCTTTCTACACACTTCTTCCACTACGTCAATAAAATGTCATCATCACCCCCAGACTGCGACCGTGGAAAAAGTGCTCCAGCAACCGGACAAGTGGTTTGTTTGACTTCTGGGACGGTCCAAGAAAAACAGTTCCTCAGAGTATGCGGGTTCAAATGCAAATTTCCGCTGGGTGGGGCAGATGGGGGGAAGGAGGCTGAGGTGGAGGAGCTGGAGGCGTGCTGATTCGGTGACCTGGGTGGATTGCGTGGAAGACGACTGGTGGACAAGGGCAGAGCATTGTCCAGCAATCCACGACATCACTTCCTTCGCACTGTTTCTGGCCTCGAACAGTGCTCACCACGAGTCCCAGAACTTTGAGACACATGATGAACCTAGGGGAGTAGCTCTGCGGCGTTCCCCTGCTCCCTCATCAGCAGGTGGTGTCTCACCCCGCCCCAGGAACCAGGGCCTGACCCCCTGCAGTATTGGAGCCCACGTCCACAACCCTCGTCCTCTATCCCTAGATTCTCTGGTTAAACATTTTCCAAATTAAAGTGTAAACTTTAAATTGTTTTATTTTTTTGTGTTTAATTTTTATATTATTTTTTTGTAAACAAAACGATGCTATCCTATTGCTAGGCTAGTTTCTAAAACTACACTGACAGAACACAACTGGATTTTGTGCTTGTGCCTGATGACTTTGAGTTATAAAAGAAATAAACTAAAAAATAATAATAAATGAGCAGACTGTGCCTAATTCAAATCCACACCCCTAATAAATTGTCCCACTTCGGTGTTTTGAGATGGATTATGTTTGTCACTAAGAGCTAACACAACGGTCGCAAGTCTCCCTGCAAATTCCTCACAATATGGTACTAGCTGAACTACTAGTGCCAGCAAGGCCAGCCACAGCAAATCAACACAAAAATAAAAATATATAACGCCTATTTGTAGGCCCTAAAATCCAGCCGTTGGGGTTCTCCTATGGCGTATTTTCTAGCCCTACACTGAAAGCACACTGCTATGCCAGATGACTTTGAGTTATAAAAGTAAATAAAGGTAAAAAAAAAATAAATGAGCAGACTGTGGCTAATTCAAATAACACCCCTCACAAATTGTCCCACTTTTCGGTGTGTTGAGATGGATATGTTTGTCACTAAGAGCTAACACAACGGTCCGCAAGTCTCCCCTGCAAAATTCCTCACAATATGTAGTACTAGCTGCACTACTAGTGCCAGCAAGGCCAGCCGAAAGCAAATCAACAAAAAAAAATATAAACGCTATTGTAGCCTAAATAAGCTCGTTGGGGTTCTCTATGCCTATTTCTAGCCCTACACTGAAAGCACACTTGCTATGCCAGATGACTTTGAGTTATAAAAGAAAATAAAGGTAAAAAAAAATAAATAGAGAACTGTGCCCTAATTCAAATCAAACCCTATAAATTGTCCCACTTCTCGTGTTTGAGGTGGGATATGTGTGTCACTAAGAGCTAAAACAACGGTCGAAGTCTCCCTGCAAAATTCCTCACAATATGGTACTAGCTGCACTACTAGTGCCAGCAAGGGCCCGCCACAGCAAATCAACAAAAAATAAAATAATTATAACGCTATTGTAGGCCTAAGTAAGCCGTTTTGGGTTCTCCTATGGCTATTTTCTAGCCTACACTGAAAGCACAAGGCTATTGCCAGATGACTTTGAGTTATAAAGTAAATAAAGGTAAAAAAAAATAATGAGCAGACTGTGCCTAATTCAAATCAAAACCCCTAATATTGTCCCACTCGTGTTTGAGGTGGATTATGTGGTGTCACTCACGAGTAAACCAAACGGTCGCAAGTCTCCTGCAATTCCTCACCATTGTCCTAGCCAACCGCATCTATTGCCAGCAAGGCGCCCAGCCACTAATTTTTGAACTTTATGTTCAAAGAAAAGTATCCGTGTCTAAAGCTAAATGCTGGACATTCAATCATCTGATGTTCAGGGTAGAAATATTTTTTTTTCTTTGAGAACTGCATTATGGGTTCCTTTTTTTCTTATATTTGATCACAGACAGTATATGATGTAAATGGCCGTTTGAAATTATAACAAATTCACTGGACAAACGGACAACACAAATACAACTTAACTTTAATTAGACGTCTAGGTAAAACCTAAGGGGAACCCCCTCAAGATGAGCCTTTATAATATAACTTATGTAATGGCTTAAAATGTAAGTGAAAACACAAAACTTAGAGACTAGTTCCTAATTTTACCACCAGGTGTCATGCATGTGTTGCATTTGACACCCATAAGTTAAGAGATATAAACTTTTAGAGATTTAGACAGAAACTGGAATGAAGTTATAGATTCCCGTGTATCTATATTCACAAGATTAGGACCGTCTCTTTGAGTCACTTCAACACCTAATTAGTGCACTCATATTTTGTCTGAGAAAACCGAGAGATGACGATTAGAGTCAAATATGCAGAAGCATTGATGGTATGCTACTGCAAGCAAAAAGGAGTGCACAGGAATAAATGGTGTGTGCCGCCTCAAGTCACTGTATGTAACCGTTCAGTTTTCATGCATATTTCGGCGGACACACTCCTTATCACATCTACATCTGTTTAATCCGGACCAGCAGATGTGATAGGTTGGAAGACGCACCGGCTGTAAATTCCATGCATCCCCCCTCAAAGCACACTTGTAATATTATGGACACATCCGATTATTGTGCCTCACATTCATACAAGTACCATGCACACGTTGATATTCATGCACAATGCCTATCTAGAGATAGCCTGCATTCCTTGGTAATCATGCACACTGCCTCTATACGATCTAGTCACATGCAAACTTGATTTCTATGCATCATGTAAAAGATTCCTAGTCTCAACGCGTTTCACCCGTGTGTACCGGGATCATCAGGAGAACTATAGGGATTATGAGATAGGACTAGCTAACAAAAATGAGTACTGCAGTTAACACTGTGTGCATTGATGTACCGCCATCTCCATTGCACTCTGTTTCATGAACTATACACGTTCGTCACACATGAGGTATAGGGTGTGCTGTCTCCAACTATGCACATCATATATCAACACTGCACTGTTTTTAATCACACATAACTTTGTGTGTATTAATAAGCACAGTACTCTTCATTTTGTATCACACTCTGGTAAGATTACAACATTATAGGAGAGATACACCTTATGGGTGTCAAATGCAACACATGCAGGACACCTAGTGGTAAAATTAGGAACTAGTCTCTAAGTTTTGTGTTTTCACTTACATTTTAAGCCATTACATAAGTTACATTATGAAGGCTCATCTTGAGGGATTTCCCCTTAGGTTTTACCTAGACGTCTAATTAAAAGTTAAGTTTTATTTGTGTTGTCCGTTTGTCCAGTGAATTTCTTTGGATTTAAGTTAATGTTACAATAACTGTTCTACTACTGGATATTCTTATGTGCATTATCATTGTGAAGCCTTTATTTTCTTCTTGGTGATCATGGCTGGTTTGTGGCTTAATTACCAAGAAATTATTTTTTAGCTTCTTCATTGCTGCAGACCAGAATCTAAAGTTTTTATTGTCATTGTAGCTGTATTAGAACTTGTTTTTTTGACACTTTTAGCTGTCATTTTTAGTGGCAACAAGTGTTTACATATCACATATTACCTTTTAGTAGGTCTCTGAAAAAAATGAAAGCAACAACAGTTGGGACAATTGGGCTTTTTATATTTTCCAATATTTCATATTTGGCAAAAAAAATTCTCTAGGTTAAAATGCTTAAAAGAATGCCATTTTTTCTTTTTAATTTGGTGACTTCCAATACCCATATAATTTGTGCTTTTCCATTCAAGACTTCTGTGACGGCTTGTTTTTTGTGCACCAAATCATTTTTTTTAATGTGATTTACTTTACATATTGGAGAAAAATGGACGAACCAAAGCATTTTTCCACAGTTTTTTGTGGAAACAGTTTTGATAAATTTGGCCACTGTATAAAAAAGGCTTCAAGCCTTTTTCACTGACGCCCCAAATGACATGTCTACTTGATTCTTAGGGTTGGTACGATCAAGAGGATACCAAATTTATATAGATTTTATAATGTTTTTATACATTTATAAAAATTAAAACCTCCTGTACAAAAAAAAATCTTCATTTTGCCATGTTCTGGCACTAATAACTTATTCATACTTCAGTGTACGGAGCTGTGTGTGGTGTAATTTTTTGCGACTTTTGATGACATTTTCAATGCTACCATTTTTTAGGACTGTACTGTTTTTTGATCACTTTTTATTAATTTATTTATATATTTCAATTTTGCGCGCTATTTTCCATTATATGTTTAAACGCCTGGAATAACTGTTATTATATTTTGATAGATTAAACATTTTTGGATGCATCAATACCATGTTTATTTATATTTATATCAGTTCTAGTAAAAGGGTTCCGGGGGTATTTGAATTTTTTTTAAATTACATTCTTTGCATTTTTTGCATGACCCAAGGCTGTCATAGCAAAGGATTGACACTCCCTGATGACGTCACAGTCTCAGCCAACATGGCAGCGCCTATGCACAGCTTGCTGTTAAATGCTGTTGGCAGCTTTTCTGGCGGTGATCAACGGGTTAACACCCGCGATCAGTGCTAGCACCAATCGCAAATTTTTTTCTGGTTGGTGTTTGCTGCAATATGCAGTAAACACTAACCGGCTATGTGAGCCTGTGAGCCCTCTCCAATCACCGGCAGCCAATATGTGACATTCAACTAGGTCAAGCATTGGTAAGGGTTTCAAATTGATGGAGAACGATTCCGCCAAAATGAAAATTTCTAGCTTTGTAATAAAAGATACAAGAATTGTTGGTATCCTGCTTTAAAAAAAATGAAATAAAAAGCAATGAAAAAATCAACATCAAGAGTCATAACATCAAAACGTAGCCATTCCATTGGTATATCAGGGGTTAAATACTCAAGGGATTAAATATAATCTTATTCTTCCTAATTCCTGAGCAGGTAGTATCTAAACTAGTTAATATGCTTCTTTAAAAATGAATTAGTCATTTGCTACAGGAAAGGTTCTCCTTAGTGCTCCTTGACAAACTACTACTGCATCGAGCCCTGCGACTAAGCGCATTGCAGAAATAGCATGTCATTGAGCTGATGTTGATTTATTTAATCGTTGGAGCTAAATTGGCATTGGTTAATTTGCTTCTTCATGTCCCATTGTGAGACAATTTAAAACGTACAAAAAAAATTTAATTAAAAAATAAACTTTAACATTTTTAAAATATAAAATAATAATAATTTAATAAAAATGCCCCTAAAGTCCTGTTACATATAATAGTGACATATAATATAATAAAAGTGAAAAATGAAATATAATATAATAAAAATGAAAGTTACCTACAAACTGGTGTTGCAAAATGGCAATGCAAATATAATTTTTTTGCCCACATTATAATTTTTGAACTTTATGTTCAAAGAAAAGTATCCGTGTCTAAAGCTTTCTATGCATCATGTAAAAGATTCCTAGTCTCAAGTTTGCATGTGACTAGATCGTATAGAGGCAGTGTGCATGATTACCAAGGAATGCAGGCTATCTCTAGATAGGCATTGTGCATGAATATCAACAAGTGCATGGTACTTGTATGAATATGAGGCACAATAATCGGACGTGTCCACAATATTACAAGTGTGCTTTGAGGGGGGATGCATGGAATT
>WNYA01001272.1:0-81000 GCA_019512145.1 Engystomops pustulosus | reverse complement strand
GCATGGGGGTAGTGTTTCCTCACTGCATGGCATTCGTGGTCCCTCCTTCATGCATCTGTCACTGCAGCGTAGTGTTCCTCGCTGTATGCGGTAGTGTCCCTCTCTGTATGTAATAGTAGTCCTCACGTATGGCGGTATTATTCCTCACTGTCCATGGGGTTATGTTTCCTCACTGTCTATGGTGGGTTTCTCGACCTTGTATGAGGGTAGTAATCCTCACTGTATGAGAGTATCTCACTGTTTTGGGGGAATATTTCTCACTGAATGGGGGTGTATTTTCTCTGTATGGTATAGTTTCCTCTCCTCCGTATGGCGGTATTACTTCCTCACTGTATGGGGTAGTGGTTCCTCACTGTATGGGGTAGTATCCTCACTGATGTAGAGTAGTATTCCTCATTTATTATCGTTTACATATTCCTCAATGTATGGGAGTAAGTTTCCTCACTGTATGGGAGGTATGTTCCGTCACTGTATGGTGTAGGTTCATCACTGATGGCATAATGTCCCTCACTGTATGGGGTAGTCAATTCCTCCTGTATGGGGTAGGTATATTCCTCACTGTATGGCGTAGTGTGTTTCCGTCATTGTATGAGGGTATGATTCCTCACTGTTGGGGGTAATATTCCTCACTGAATTGGGGATGATATTTCTCACTGTAGTGCGGTATTGTTGCCTTACTGTATGGAGGTAGTGTTACCATATTTGGGGGTAGTATTCCTCACTGTGGCGGGTAATATTTCACTGCATGGGGTAGTGTTCCTCACTGCAGATGGCATTCGTGTTCCCTCCTGCATGGCGGTAGTGTCTCCTCTCTCTTATTATGATCCCACGTATGGCTTATTCCTCACTGTATGGGGGGTGTCATGTCATGTATGGGTAGTATCCCTCACTGTATGAGGGTATTTCCTCCCTGTTTTGGGGAATCATTTCTCACTTTGGATGGAGGGTATGTGATTTCTCACTGCTAGCGGTAATTATCCTCACTGGTATGGGGGGTAGAATGTGTTGTTTCCTCACTGTATGAAGTAGTATTCCTCATTGTATCGGTTAATATTCCTCAATGTATGGGAGTAGTGGTTCCTCACTATGTATGGAGGTAGTGTTCCTCACTGTATGGTGGTAGTGTTCATGACTGTATGGCAATCAAGTGTCCCTCACTGTATGGGGGTATTATTCCTCACTGTATGGGGGTAGTATCCTCACTGTTGCGGTATTGTTCCTCATTGTATGAGGTAGAATCTCACTTGTTGGGTAATATTCCTCACTGAATGGGGGTGATATTTCCTTCTACTGTATGGCGGTATTTTCCTTACTGTATGGAGGTAGTGTTCCTCACTAGTATGGGGTAGTATTCCTCACTGATGTGGGGGAATTTTCCTTGCAGTGGGAGTGTTCCTCACTGCTGGCGATTAGTGTTCCCGCTTATGGCGGTATGTCGCTCACTGTTGGTGATTGTATTTCGTCACTGTCTGTGGTATTATTCCCTACTTCATGGCTGGTAGTGTTCCCACTGTATGGTGGTAGCATTCCTCATGTGGTATGAGGTGTAGTATTCCTCACTGTTTTGGGGGGAATATTTCACTCATGTATGGGGGGTAGTAATTTCTCACTCTATGCGGTATTCATTTCCTCACTGTCATGGGGGTAGTGTTCCTCACGGCATGGCGTTTAGTGTTCCTTACTTGCGTGGCGGGAATGTTTCCTTTTCGCTACTGTTAGGCAAGTTATGATTGTCGGTAATTTTAGGCTTAAATAGCTATGTGTTGGCACTTTGCGATTATTACATGACTTTGGTTTGCACTTGGTCTCTTAAAGGTTTGCCATCACTGGCCCCCCCCCCCCTAGGGACTTAACCTAGGTTGTCGGATTGATCCTATGAATAAACTGGCCACCCTATCTCGTCACATGTCGTAAGGGGTCTAATAACTCCCTCTAAAAGTGCATTCCGTGGAGCAGGAACTAGCCCATCAGCTCTGTACATGGAAAAATAAAAATTATTGATTTTGAAGGTGGTGTAAAAATGGAAACTGCAAAACACAAAAAGGAAGGCAGGTTTTAATAATTGTGTAGTGTTCAAATTTTTTTTAAATTATTTTTGTTTATTAGTAATTGGGTTCAACACAATAATATAAGATGTTGTAAGTTTGAAGACTACAGTCATTGAATAGTTGAGCAACCTTTAAGCCATAGTGAAGCGCCACAAAACATTTGAAATTTTCCAACTGCGGACCCCCATGACGGCCCACCTGGATGAATGCCCCCTTGATTCTGGTGAAGCTAATGGAGAAAAATAATGAGAAAACAGTCGTCAAAGGGCAAAAACCTGTTTGTTTCACTATACTTGTATAAGAAAATTTGGTATGTGTGTTGCTCTCACCGATGTAGTTATGCTTAAGCGCATAACTAATCTATAGGCTGACGAGATGAATAGATGTTGTTTGCTGCAGTTCTCTTCTGGCTGAAAATATTGTGAACAAGCGCAGTGCCTATGTCCTTATTTTCAAATCACAACTTCCTGATCCCTGTGGGGGACTGGAAGAAGAATGGTTTGAAATGCCCTCGCCAGCATCGCCCATCAAGAGGGAGATGAGAGGGTTCCTGCGACTTGTGCTGAGCAGTCTGAATCTCACCACAAGTCCCAATGTTGTTTTTTGAAATGCCATGCAAACCAAACGCCAATCCCTGGGCCACTGCCTCAAAATTCTGGTCAGGTGTAAGTTAATTATATTTTAAAAAATGTGTTCCATAGAACCTCACTGAAAACCCATTGGTTTCTAAAACTCAACCTTATTCGATACAAGTTAAGTCTTATAACACACATTATATTGTATGAAAGGCTTAAGAGGCCAGAAGGCAGATTTGCACTGCAGCCGTAATAGGTTTCTGTAACTTGTCTTTAGTGAAATTAGGTCTCTGGTGACAGTTCCCTTTAAAGTAGTCAATCCTGGCTGGGGTCGATCCACTAGTTGGGGGTCTGGCTGCCTCCTCCTGATCCAGTCATGGGCCCCATCTATTGTTTTTTGGTGGCATGCTATGTGTTTGGTGGTCCCGTGAATGATGTACTTTTGGCTGCGACCGTAAGTGATGCTCCTATCATCCTCTACTCTACAACAGGGAATAAGTTCCTTTACGGTATTTAACACCCCTTAAGGACGCAGCCATTTTACAGCTTAATGGCTCTAGTCCCTTTTTTTAGATTCTGACCTGCGGTCTCTTTTAATGGTTATAACTTTTGAACACTGTTACTTATCAATCTGGATTCTGAGATTGTTTTTTTCCCCACATGTTGTACCTTCAATTTAGTGGTAATATTTTGGCTGAAATGTTGTGTTTATTACAAAAAAAAAGAAAAAATGATAGAAATTTTTAGAAAAAATTTGCCATTTTCGAATTCAAATAACCACCCCGTTTTCAGGCAGCAGATGATTTACCACTAAATAACGTGCAGAATACATTTCCCATTTGTCTACTTCCACATTTTCATAATATTTTTGAATGTTTTGGATAATTATTTTGACGGCACGCGGCCTACAATCGTAATAAACGATTTTCGTATTTTCAGACGAATTGACTATTCTTGGTTGGATAAATCCTGTTGTAAATCAATTATTTACATATTTAGGCAACCAAAACCCCTAATATACCAACCCATTTCCCCAAATCTTCGCATCCCTCAACTATCAGAAACATTACATACAAAGATTGTTAACACCCTTAGATCTTAAGTATTAATCCAATGCGGATTTAGAGTAAATTTTGTCGGTATCGTCATAACCTAAGACAATCCAAACAGAGAAAACTCACCATAAAAATTTGTTCTACAAATTGCTCCGGATGCAAGGCCTCGCCACAAACACGTGGCCGTTCTTGTGAGGGGGCACAGCAGTAGGCGCAGAAGGGAAGTAGCACCCTGCTACTGCCAGGATTTAAGTTTTCTCTTGCCCAGGTTTGCCTCGCCACCCCTTTTGAAGGCCTATACAATTTTCGCTTTTTTTTTTTTCCGTTTATTTGGCCAGGCTGCCGCATTTTTTTGTGCGGGGTGACGATGAATGCTTTTTCCATTGTTACCATTTTGGGGTTGGTTTCTTTCTGCTTTCCTCCTATTGTTGAAAATTTTTGGGAACTTTTTTTTTTTTGAGGTCATGAGTAGAAAGCATACATTCTGTACTTGGATTTTTTATTTTTATTTTTTATTCGTGTCACCGTTAAATCCTAATAATCAATGGTTCTCTTTATTCTATGTGGTCGATACATTACGGGATACCAACATGAATATTTTTCTTCATGTTTTCTACTTCACACACCAAATAAAACCCTACTGTGGGCAAAAAATCTATCATTTTTTTGCAATTTTTTTCACCGCCGTCTGTTCCATGCATACCATTGTTATTTTTTGGCTACAGGCTGGTGAGTTGGCTTGTTTTGTTTATGCGGACTGTTGTTCTTTTGCAAAGGTGATCACTTCTGAAGTACATAGGTGTTTTTTGTTGATCCCACTTTTATTGCATTTTTTATTGGGATATATCGGTAAAAATCATAATTTTTTGCGGGTTTTTATAATTTACAATTTTCTTTTTTACGTACGTAGAATTAAATACGATCGGGGTTCACAATTACCTAAATTTAACGTTTACCTATAACCGGCGTTCATTTAATGGGTTCAATCTTATTTAGTTTTATTATCATATTATTCTATGGTTTGTTCCTTCGAACGCGTGATACTCTATATGTTGGATGTGGTTGGTGGGTTTGTGTTTATGATTTATCTTTTTTTTTGAGCGTTTATATTGTCTGTCTTTAATATATGGTTTTGGGGGTTGGGGTTTCTGGGGTTTTGTTGGGTTTGGGTGGCTTATCTGGGCCTTTTTCCGTGCTTTTCTCCCGTCCTTTTTTCCTCTGCCCCCCCCCCCCCTTTTTTTTTTTTTTTTTTTTTTTTTTTTTCCCCCTTTTTTTTTTCCCAGGAGCCCCACCACCAGGAGAATAGGAAACAGAGCAAAAGCACGGATTGCGTGTGTCTTGATAAGACTACGCTCTGCACTAACTATGGTTGCAGGGAATTAGCAAGGCTGCCAAGAGAAAGGTGATTTGAGTGCCTTTGAACGTGGCATGGTTGTTGGTGCCTGAAGGGCTGGTCTGAGTATTTCAGAAACTGCTGATCTACTGGGATTTTCACGCACAACCATCTCTAGGGTTTACAGAGAATGGTCCGAAAAAGAATAAACATCCAGTGAGTGGCAGTTATGTGGGCGGAAATGCCTTGTTGATGCCAGAGGTCAGAGGAGAATGGGCACGCACAACCATCTCTAGGGTTTACAGAGAATGGTCCGAAAAAGAATAAACATCCAGTGAGTGGCAGTTATGTGGGCGGAAATGCCTTGTTGATGCCAGAGGTCAGAGGAGAATGGGCAGACTGGTTCGAGCTAGGCAGAAGAGCATCTCTGATCGAACAGTACGTCGAACTTTGAGGCGTGTGTGTGTGTGTGTGTGTGTGTGTGTGTGTGTATATATATATATATATATAGGGTATATCTATAAACCCTGACCTGTGACCCTATAGAATAGGGTATATCTATAAACCCTGGCCTGTGACCCTCTGTGACATCCTGACCCTATAGAATACAGATATGTATCCTGTATGCTGTATAGTGTACCTGTGACCCTATAGTATATATCTGTATATCCAGAACAGTGACCCTATAGGGTGGATGTACACATCCGGACCTATGAACCTTTATTACATATATATATATACACTCACCGGCCACTTTATTAGGTACACCTGTCCAACTGCTCGTTAACACTTAATTTCTAATCAGCCAATCACATGGCGGCAACTCAGTGCATTTAGGCATGTAGACATGGTCAAGACAATCTCCTGCAGTTCTCCCGAGCATCAGTATGGGGAAGAAAGGTGATTTGTGGCCTGTGAACGTGGCATGGTTGTTGGTGCCAGAAGGGCTGGTCTGAGTATTTCAGAAACTGCTGATCTACTGGGATTTTCACACACAACCATCTCTAGGGTTTACAGAGAACGGTCCGAAAAAGAAAAAACATCCAGTGAGTGGCAGTTCTGTGGGCGGAATTGCCTTGTTGATGCCAGAGGTCAGAGGAGAACGGGCAGACTGGTTTGAGCTTATAGAAAGGCAACAGTGACTCAAATCGCCACCCGTTACAACCAAGGTAGGCAGAAGAGCATCTCTGAACGCACAGTACGTCGAACTTTGAGGCAGATGGGCTACAGCAGCAGAAGACCACACCGGGTGCCACTCCTTTCAGCTAAGAACAGGAAACTGAGGCTACAATTTGCACAAGCTCATCGAAATTGGACAGTAGAAGATTGGAAAAACGTTGCCTGGTCTGATGGTAGGGTCAGAATTTGGCGTCAACAACATGAAAGCATGGATCCATCCTGCCTTGTATCAACGGTTCAGGCTGGTGGTGTGTCAGCGTGTTGAGAGGAAATACGAAAAAATAATTATTAGAAATAATTATTAAATACAGATGTGCTTCACCAAATGTATACATCTCAATAGGTTCACAATCAAAAAAACATGAGTCCAACCATCACTCGGGGCCTTCATGGATTTTATATAGTGGTTTCATCCATTGCCTTTGCCGCAACATCAAACGTTTGTCATGCAAAGCATTAGCAAAAACAAACCTTCTATAGTATAACCAATGTATTCTTTGAGAATTTATTTAAATTTCTCTGATCCAAAAATACTACTCGCTTTCCCTAATATACACACTTATACAGTCGCAAACAGGTTTCAGCATCTACAAACCCCTTTTTCTAACGTGGTCAGTAGAGTATCTCCTGAATATCGAGTTATCATTACATAGTTCCATTCTTAGGAGAGGGGAAAAGAAAATATAAGAAGATCTCAAGGATTCTGCAATAACTCACTCCACTACTGAACTCAGAAGGTAAAAGGGATCGAAGAGATAGAAGATTAAAAGATGCTCGTAGGTAACAAAAAAATATATATTATCTATAAGTTTATAAAATGTAGAAGTTGAGTGATTATATACACAAAAAAGCCATCAGCAACTATTCTGAGTACGAAGTTTTCTTGCTCTGTTTTAATGGTTTGAAAAAATAAAAATAGCAGCGAGTGACTCATTTTTTCTAGGACTTCATAGGTCCCCACACTTCACAAGATTGACTTCCCTTCCTTCTTTCAAGAGCAAGACGTCTGGAATTTTGGGCTTTGGCACGTTATTTTTAACAATAAAACTACCCCATCGTTGGTGTGGAAAATGGATTTTGTCACACACTTTACACTTATAACGTTTTATTTTGTTTGAACTAAACAGTTGTTCCATTTGTGCCTTTTCATCAAAGGCCACCGCTCTAGAGTCGGCTTATCCACGCACAGAGTTTAGGTTATCTGCACTCTTTAGGCAACAATTTGCGCCCATTCGTCAGCTTGATTTGCCCTCCAACAGCTTTTGTCACAGTTGCTGCATTGAACGGCTTGAGTGGTGGGGCCGAATAATAAGGTGAGTGATGTACATTGCTTCCATGCGCATCCCGCCAATGCTTTTTTTGTAAACTATTCGACACAATGGTGCCTCGTCTTTTCTACGTTTGACTTCTCTTGGTCCTTGTCATCCTGTTCAATATCTATATCTGCAAATCTTATAAATAGGTGTCGGTGTCTCAAGCCGTGCTGCTGAGCCATCAATGATTGGAGAATCGGTAGATTCATGGGGCATTTCCACTGGGTCACAATGATTTTATGCCCAATTCCTCGGCAGGTTCCATTGATTTCTTTTTTCCCTTTCTGATCCACTGTTGGCAGAATGAAGGGGAGATCTGGTTTCTGTCTGCCCATTAGAAGCACTAAATGGATTGTCGAACTGTGTGTGAGCTGAAGGTGTCCGCAGGCTGCTTTCGAAATTGAAGCGCCTACCCACACAAATGACAAGCATAATACTTGGGGAAACTCATGCCGTTTTCATGTATGCTACGGCTAACAGGGTAGAGCAATGGTACGGGATGAGTTTGTCTTCCTTCCTGGAGAGGGGTCTTCATGCTGTTTTTCGTCCAGGGTAGAGCTGCAGAGAGGACGAGTAAGGATGTGCTTGGGACTAGGGCGCTTGTACAAGAACGAGATGTTAAATTTGTCCTGTTGTGCAGGCTATCGATGTTGGAAGCTGAGATCTGGCACCATTATCGTGATGCAAGAAAGTGCCGGTGATTGATTCTTTGGCTTGTGGTCGTCGTCCCCGATTATTTTTATCAGCCATGGGGTTAACTTTAAGTGGAGGCCTATCTGATGATCTGCTATTTGAAATTCCATAGAAGAGAGGATGCAAGTGGGGAAACCTGATCTGGGTGCAGAAAACATCCGCCAAGTGACTTTGCAATGCTAAAGCCTCCACTGACTTCAGAGGAAGGCATCAAAACTTAATGCCGTTGTCAAGGCGCACAGGGACAAATCATTGGTCCATTTTCCAGAGTATACATCAGGTGGTACAAGATAACTGAAAATATCGGTGGATGTCAGTCGTTTCAAGCGACACACATCATGTAGGTAAAAGTAAAAAAACATTAAGTAATGTGAAGTGAAGTACCGTAATATGTTTAACATACAGAGAGCAAACAAATCCCTGATAAAGTGTGAAACAGGCTATTTTATGATGCACACTCCATTTTTTTTTGTTTTTTTTAACCTTGTGTCAATTTCGAATTGGCATGGGCACAAGAAATAACAATGAATCTTAACTTGCGAGAACTTTAATGACTATTTAGGCTGTCATGTAACCTCGGAGCAAAAGTTCAGAAAGTATCACCAGGGTTCCGTCTAAAAGGCATTTACACTGTGATGTAAGGTCTGCTTTTCAGTAAACAGACGACGCTAACGGTGTAATATGATTACAGTCTTGAGATCACTGGTTTTTGGTAAAAAACAAAAAAAAATTTGGAACCTTACATAATGTTGGTAGTGAGTTCTGTGCCCAGCAGTGATTTGTGGTCACGACCGAAAACAATGGCAGTGTGAATCAACCCAAGACGCTAGGAGTCATCTGTAATCACGGCACGGTCACTGAAACAAAAAATAAACGAGTTACTCACTCCTCTCTGCTTCTGATGTCCCTCATGCGTATGTATCATGCCTTTTTTTTTTTTTATCTGAGGGTCACAGAAGCTGTGCGTGGGGGCCCTTCTGGACCACTCCACCCGTCCACCATTTCTCGCACTATAATCATGCGCTAGGATAAGGTACGGGGCGGCGTGGGCAACGGAGTGCTCCCCCCGCTTAGCTTCTGTGGCCCTGTAAAGAAAGGATCAGACGGGCCTGGAAATCGGGCTAGTACACCGTTTTTTTTTTTTTGAAAAGCCCACCCCGCAGCAACGATGTTTTTGAACTCTCACACCCCTTTAAGTCTGGTACTAAAGGGGTTGTACTTTAGTTTTTTTTTAATCAATTTTTTTATAACCCCAAAAACACCTTTTCTTGACAGAATCTAGTACATACATCACATAGTAACAGGTATATAGATAAATAAAAACGAAGCAGATAATATAAAAAGGGCCCACCCAAGATGTATGTAAGTTTAAATTACTAACAGGTCTCCCTTCTACTGCCGAAGCCAGAATAACAGACTATTTCGGTCGTTTTATTTAAGGCCATAACTTTTGCGAGCTCAACTTAATATTTTTGCAGTGTTTTTTTCGTGAAAACAGGGCTACTTTAAAACAAATTAAACCTTTTCTGCCTACTCCTATGTCCTAAGCTGGCTGACATTTTGTTTAATGAACAGCATGGAAGCAGGAGCAGTGCAGGGTGACCCAAAAACATCTGCTGCAGGCCTCGGCGACGCATGCACACAGGCTTTTGATCGCTTGGGTGTGCAGGACCAGTTTAAATAAAATGAAGTGCCACTGTATGATAATCTAAAGTAACCACCTGTGTATGGCTTACGAGGGGTAGTAATAAACATAGCAGGAATGCGTCAATCAGTCCTAGAAAGAAGAGGACAGCAGCTACATAAAAGAAGGAGGTTTGTCAATCATGTTAAGCCTTCACGAGAGGAAACTCACAAGTCACACAAGTGTTATCTTTACAATGCTTTGCCCGTTAGGAGCCGTTTTTTGTGTTGTAAGAAGCTCTGCTCAGTCTCGGCCCAGATGTGGCAGGAGGAGTTAAACACTTTTTCTTTTTTTCCCAAACGATACCGCTTACCCAGCTCTCACAACAACACCCCCGCCCCTGTAACATTTAGATTTCCATAACCATATATATTGTATACCCAAACTAAGTGATATCAAAGTACAATACTTCATCTAATTTACTAAGAAGTGGTACTCATAGCTAAAGTGCTGACATGTTGTTCTCTCAGTAGCAAGTCAATTCTAGGCTGGAAAATGTAAGGAAAAACTATATAAATCAGTTTTGTATTTACCTGTCTGGTGTACAAAAAGCATGCTTGAAATAGTTAGAAAAGATGCAAGGAGCCGATTTGGTGGCCTTAAAAGTAAACATTCCCATGGCAACTGTGCAGTTCACACAAGAATCCAAATTCTCTCTGGCATTTAACTGCTGCAGAAGGAGAGATTAGTCCGTGATTGGACAAATCCATCTTCCAATGGGCCTGCAAAAAAATAAAACTGAAAAATGATGAATTTTTTTAGGAAGAAGAATCAAAAATGACACTCAAAATGGTTTTTTTAATTCGTATTAGATAAATTCTAACACAAGTTCACTCCACCATAAAAACCACAAACTCAAAATCTTTTGCCCTGTCCGGAAGATGTGTCTATCCGAAGAATGCAAGCCCAGTCAAGGCGTCCGCTTTATGTGCTCTACCGCCAAGGGAGCTGAAACAGAAACTGAAGTGTTAGATAGGATCCTGTCAACTGAATAAGGACATCCAGGGAGGCTGCTTATAAGTAAGCAGCTCCTAGTGCTAAAACAAAACGCAAGTGCGACAATGATAGCGTTTTATCGGAAACCTCTGACTAAAACACTATCCACTGCTGATGAACACGCAAACTCTCCTCGTCAACTTCCATCCTTTCTTTCAGTAGGTAGTCAACAATTTGCCCCAGTGTTTTACGTGTCAGAACTCTCCGTCAAGAATCTTGTGGAGTTATAAATGCCAACCTCATACCAAACACTCGCCCAGAATCTCACATCCATAGGCTGGATAGTCACGCCCCGAAGCCTCCATGAATACGTTGTTGTACCAGCGCAAGGCAGTTTGTTAGATAGCGGTTATTGGAAACCCATCTCGGATAACCACGTATCATATGGGTATCTGGCTTGCGCTTTTGTTTACAGCATTATAGGAGCGGCCCCTTACTAGCTCCCTACGTATGGAAAATATACAGCATAACTCTTGTTTTTTCAAGTACGGCATGGTACAGAGCCCACAACGTGCTCACCGTATTGTAAAAGCCATTCTATGCGGGGCCATATATAGCTGCTGTTTGTGTAGTAAGCTACGCCATCATGAACGTTCACAGAGCATACTTGTAGTCCAACAAAACTAAAAGACAAGGGTTCACAAAAGCGCACCGATGGCAAGTGGTTTTGAAAACTCCTCAAGGAGTAGGACATTTTATACGCGAGTATTTGTACTGGTAGTGTTCTGAGTTTGCCAGGCATAAGTATGAATGGTTGTCCAGCGGCAGTTTTTCGCTTGCCCAAACTATAGCAACCTGGACCTCCAAACAAAGTTAATATATACTGTGAAGTACTGTGTCCATGCGAGGTAAAAAACCCTAAGTGGTGCCTGCATGGGTGTAATAAGTGTATACCCAATAGGAGCTTTTTTTGGACCCATTTTCACTGGCCATTCCCATCTTCCTATATCCGCTCAGACTTTATGCTAACACGCTTAGCTGCAACCTTGGCGATGGGGGGAATCTAATTCACTTCCACCACAGAAGACCATATGCACCCCTCAGACAGCTCTTCAAAATCACGTAGCAAAACAACAATAGTATTTAAGGCGTTATTAGAAAGGCTGAAAAAAAATATATATATGTATAGAAGTTTTTTGTCCTCCTATACACTATATACTCTTTTTTGGCTGTACTTATTCCCAAGAGACGTCTTATGTAGGAATGTATGCTCTACCGACCCCACTTATGATGGTTGTTTCCACACAGTCACTCCAAAACGCTCGTTTGCTGCTGCTCTCCTCTCTGTCTCTCCTGTTTTCTGTTTTGCTGTACAAAAGTGCCACATTCTTGTCGCACAGCCCTTACCCAGCCTAGGATGGAATAACCGATCTGAAAACTGCGGCACCTGATTACCACAGTAGTAGACAGTCGAGAAGCAGCACTCCAAACAATTCCATAAGAAAAAAGTTTTATTCCACCATAGTAGTGCGAGTTCGCCAATTCAATCAGCGCTTATCAAGCGTGATTGAATTGGCGAACGTTCGTCACTATTGGTGTGAATAAACTTTTTTCTGTAGAATTTGTTGGAGTGCTTGCTTCTCGACCTGCTAACTACTACATATGGGGGTCTAAGTCGGGACCTCTTAAGAGACCTGCGACCCGACAGTGTTTTATCACACAGGTCCGCGTCAACCAACGCTTTTGGCTACTTGACTTAACCACAGTGGTGTAATGTATTAACTAGGGTAAAGTGAACCTTGTCAACCAGGATGCCATTTTAAGCTGTGAGAGGGATGCAATGCCAACTGCTATGCGATTTTAAACTATCCGTTTCAGATCATCGAATACGGCACTACTTAGAAATCTTTTTTTTACATCCAATGGGGGGGGAGGCAGAGCAGCTTCAGAAGACCATGTGTACTTCCACAACTCACTCCAGATCCAGTCCCTCTTCCAGTGATGTGTATTGAGCAGCAGAGAAGGGAGAGGTGGGGCAGTGTGGAAGGGAATGCATTGAGGAGGACAGAAAGTGCACACAGAGATCCGCCACTTGGGCTGTTGGCAAGGATCATAGGCATTTTTTTCAACATATTATAGGTACGTTAAAGATACATCTATGGTGAAGCAATTTGCTTTATGAATGAGATGTCACAGTTTGTTGGGATTCTCAAACTTAACCACAGAGGTCCATGTGGACATGTGTTTAGGGTCCATCAAACATGCCTTTTGAGCTCTCATCCTGGGGGCAATATATAATTTTCTTTATCGCACACCTAGATGCGTCTCAAATTGACTCGCACTTAAGTTATCTGTACCATGCCCTGCTCTTAGCGATGCGGGGACTGAAGCTGGGAGATACCTCATGCTCTCATTGTGCATGCGTCTGTACCACCCCAGCATGCCAGTGAAGCCAAGGTGAAACACCCTGACTATCATTGCCATCACCATGTAGGTGCCATCATTGGGGGGTGTTTAATGCGGTGAATAGCCCTGACAGTTGCCTTTTAAATGGTGCCGATTTCTGGTTTGCATTTTTGTATATGCTAAGCATGTCAAAACACTATGAGAAAGCACTGATGGGGAGACCTGACGCATATGATTTATTTCCCACATGTATCTCGTGCGACCCCTAAGAAATGTTCATGGGGAGGCAGGACTTGTTGTAGGTTGAGCCCATAGTTGCTAAAAGCCCCCTGAGGGCTCGGGACACTCACTGAGAAAGAAGAAAGTACTGGCAGCTCGAGCATCGATCGCGATTTCTTACCTTTCGGGCCTGCAGGGATTATTGTAGCTGGAGTTGCTTCAATCAGGTAGGGGCCCCACCTGACAACCTTCTACTATGACCCGCACAATACCAGATCCCCGGGCACTGTCGGGTAGTGGGTAGCCCAGGACTGGGCCGCAGCTGCTACGTGGAGAGGGCGAAGCTGGGTGCGCTCTATGCCACTGCGTGTGTGCACGTTGCTATGGCGAGGCCTTCTGGCCTCTCTAACAGCACACACAGTTTGAACACGCTGCCACTGCCTGCACCGGATGCGCCGAATGTAAGGCCAGAGGCCAGGGGGAGCCAGATTGCGCAGACACTCGCGCAAGCCTGTGAATGGGTGAGGTGGTGAATAAAAACAAACGACACAAAGATGGCTCCAGCTTGGGTAGAGCGCCTGAGGTGGGAGCATGGCCGGAGTAAGTGAGGGGAGGATGAATAACGAGTCTGCCTACACATCATGGGGACGCGGCGCGTCGCAGAGAGGGGGAATGGGGAAAGCCTGGCCGCCACTAACGCTTGTCCTGACCCGGAACGTGCGTAGTGGGCCACATGGGTTCATAACAGTAAAGGACCCACGCTAACATTCGAAAGGCTCACTGTAAACAGGAGCAGCGCGCATACAAAAAATAAAGGCTCGCAGCTAACCCGGCAACGGGCAGATACAACGAAGGCCTTTGCGGTCTAGGCCGGCAGGTGCCGCTCCGTTCGATAACTATTAAACTACTCCTTCCCTCCAATTAAAGGTTGCTACGGCGCCTCGGAGGCACAACCTCTTCCTAGGTGACGGCGGGCGCCGTTTACACGTGGGCGGGCTGTAGCCGCCGATGTGTGATACACACTGCCGTGCGGTGCGTCTGCGGATCCGAGCCCGTGCTCGTGCTGCTGCCGCTCCTCCTCCGGCGTCTTGTGCTCCTCTACTCGAGAGCGGGCGGTAATAGAGGGGAAAAAAAACTGTCGTGTGGTGCTTCCGTCGGTTAAGTTAAGGTCACCAATGACCGGCAGCGGGGGGAAGTCGTTTGCGTGGAGGCTGTGTGACTGTCTCCCGCCGGGGAGTATGAGGCGAGAGTCGCCCACCCCTCCCCTCTGTGTGTAATGTCTCGTTTCCCTCTGGCGAGGGAGGGTGCACATAGCCACGCCCTCCCGCCAACCGCCGCCTCCTCGGCTCCCCGCCGAGCCTCTGGTTTCAGGCCGGCCGCGAGGGGAGTGCATCACACACGGCAGCGTCAATGGTGGTTTCGTTATTGCCATGTGACAGGTTTCATGGACTGATGTGGCCCAACCCACAACCAGGGGCACGTCAACAAAAAATTAATTGTCGATAATTAACAGAACACAATAACCAATACGTATATCGGACGGCGCCCAGAGAGCGCGGTGTCAACAAAGGATACGACGCCTCGCACACTTGCGCTCGGGACCGACAAGACAGTGATATGTGGGATTTGCCATGAACTAAAATCCACTTTTAATCAACAGTTCTGGGGAAACTTATCACTGTTACATGTGTGGGCGGGAAGTACACCACCTCACTGATCATCACAGTGACAACTTTTACTTACATATATTACTCAAACTATGAATTCCGATACCATTGATGAGACTAGCTCACCGCAAGCAGGTGTCAGTCCCTTGGGTTTGTTCTCTAGCGTTTTAGGTGTCTGCTCGGTTCAGCTAGGGGAATTGCCATTTCTTCTCAAAATGACTTCTTGTAATCTGCCATCAGATAGTGAAACCCCTTCTGGGACTAATCCAATTGTAAGGGTTTCAACCATGGCTCTCGGGCTTCATGTATTTTTATGTACATTTCCCTATGTCTATCTAAAGTGGTTGTAACCATGAATCATGTACTGTAACTACCATGAGGGATGTTTTGTATTGTTCTCTCAAACAACATTGTACTTTAACCTTCTTAAGTTAGCCAGGCCAGTTGTAGGTCGAAGGCCAGTCGCCATTTGTTTTGGACTTTGACTTGCGCCCTCACTCTTATATGGTTATAAACTGTGTAGGACACTGTCTCTTATCAAAGTGATCTGAGATTCAGTTTTTTTCCTCACAGGTTCGCTACTTCTTAAGTGGGTAAATTTTGCCTGACAAGTTTTGCGTTGTAGTTACACAAAAAAAAAGATAAATTTTTTAAAATTCGAACTATCTCTACCGTTTATGCAAATAGACTTACCCCTAAAATAACTGCTGAGAATTACATTCCCAATATGTCTACTAACATTTTCTCAAATTGAACTGTTTTTTGGACGTGGCACCATAAGATCCTTTTGGATTCAGAGATTTATTTTGATAAGTTTAAACGCATCATATCGAACATCGCTTTTACGATTTTAGAATCTTTATGGGCAAATCCTTGGAACATTAATATCTTACATCAAACTCCCTTTTTTAAATAACCACTTTTACCCCTTCCCGCCGCAGCGCTTTTTCGTTTTTGTGTTCTTGTTTTGCCGTTCATTTTTCCATACCCCCACATTCAAATATCTGTACCTTTTTATATTATTCATGTACAGAGCTTTGTACTTGGGCTCTTTGCTGAGCGATAACCAATCTACACTTCAAAACTTTGGTCGGTTATTCAATATTTCCTCAGCCGTGTGTAGGCTTAAGACGGTTGGAAATATTTACATCTCTCCCAAACTGCAGGTGAAAATTGGTAAAAAAAACACTTGTTGTTCGTGTCATTTGTGTGGCCGTTCTTGGCTGGATTTTATGGATGTTCCTGACGTCCGTATGCCCCCAATTACCTGTCATCATCTACCTTTATTATCTTGGGTCATGTACAATTATACGGGCCCGGATAACAATTTATCCGTAAATTTATATTACGTATTTCTTAAGCGCATGAGGTCCCTATTTTAACCCCAAAATCCGGAAAACCTATTGACTCGGAGTATAGCCAAGGGTGTGGAAAAGCATTGGTCACACAAGCCCCAGTTATTACTCCGTCACGCTCAGTAGTACATAGCAGGCTCCAGCCTGTTCGCCGAGAGCACTGTAAAAAACAAAAAGAAAGCTTTGCATACTCCCCAGCAGGCGCCCGTTTCGATGATGCTCCGTTCCGCCTTGGCTGGTCTTCGGTCTCTCGTCCTGGTTCTCCTCTTGTGTTGATATACCATGCCGGCAGACTATACTAGCGCCACTTCCTCGATCCTGCGGTGGCCGACCTGCTGCACATATCACGTGGCGGTGTGCCTCGCATGATGCGGTCATGACAAGTGCGGCGAACCATCGTCGCGGTGGTGTATGTGCGCACAGCCGGCAGATCGCGTATGGGCCGCGTGATCTGCGCGGGGTGTCCGATACAGCACAGAGACGCACCGAAGACCAGCTCGCGTGATAAGGACAGAGACGACCGACACGAACAATCGGGATCCACACGCGAGGAACCAACTGAACTCCGCGGTATGGTGAGTAGGAAAGTTTTTTTTTTTTTTTTATGACTCGTGTTAAAGCCGAGGGGAGGTTTTTCAGTCACATTTTTGTGCTGAAAAACTCGGCTTTACAGAGTATATACGGTATTATATGGGTTTTTATAATGTTTCATACATTTAAAAAATGAAAACCTTCGTAACAAGATTTGTTTGGGGGGATGGATTTGTCCATCTTCTGTGGGCAATAATCACTTTTTTTATACAGGTGGGAATGGCAGCTGTGGTGGTGTCGTTTTGCGGATTTTGGATGACGTTTACAATATGTTAAACAATCTTAGGAGACTGGTTAACTATTTATCACTTTTTATGTGCGTTTTAGAAAAAAAATTAATGGGGCAAAAAGTGCCATTTCGGATTTGGGGCTGGGTGCATTTCCGTTACGGGTTAATTGCAGTTAAAAAAACCGTTATATCTATTTTTGATAATGGATCCCCGCGGGCATTTTTCGGATGCGACAATACCTAATGGTTTGTGATTTTTATGTTTAGTATATTAATAGCAGTTCTAGGGAAAAGGGGGGGGCGATTCTGAATTTCTGACACTTGGTTTTCCTTGTTAATATTATATTGATTATTTTTTTTTTTTTTACTTTTTGGTTTTAATTTTTACCTCATTTTTTCAGACTCCCTTGGACTTTACCCCTAGGGGTTTGTAGGATCCTATCATATAGCCAATACAGTAGGCAGTATATGGGGATTTTTACTCCATTAACATTACAATGTGCGATAGCACATTGTAGCATGGGGTAAGCCCGAAGTCTTCGGTTCTCGATAAGGACTCTGACGGCATACCAGGTGAGGATCGCCCATGCCCCGCCTCTTTGGAAGCCGCCAGCAGGGAAAAACACCCGCGATCGGTGAGGCCTGCACAGATCACGGGTGGTTACCGGTACGCCTTTTTTGCACATATGCGCCAACCTTTCCGCTAGGGAGAGGGCTCAGGCCCCGCAGCCTCTCCATGCCACCGGACGCCGACATGTGAGTACTCAATACGTCACAGTCGGTGAGGGTTAAACTGGCATCCCTCCCACTCAAACTTCAAACATCAGCTTTTAGAATGAGATTGTTAACCCCCTTTAGATCTTCATAGTTAATTACTCAAATGGAGGGTGGAAATGTTAGTATGGTCAATCGTGAGGTATTTACGGTTCATTGGACCCTAAAATTTAAACTATTTCCAAATATAAAAGAGAAAACCCTCATACATTTGGTTCTACAATTTATCCTGATACCTGACCCCCCCGCACATGTGGCGTTTCCTTACTTTTGTGTGCGCACAGCAAGACAGCGAGGAAGGAGGGCCTGCAGCTTCCAGGATTTTTAGTGTTCCTTATTGGTCCCTGTGTGTGGCATAATAAATTTTTGCTTTTTCGTTGTGGGGCCATGTGACCAGGCCCGGCGCCAGCACCCGGCACGTGCCCGGGGCCACTGGAAGGCGTGCCCACTCGGCCCCCGTGATCATTGTCCCAGGGTGCTCTATGAGAACACTGGTCCCACTTGATCGCCCATGCCGGGATCGATAATTTTTCTGCCTCTATGGCTGCGTGGTCGGGAGCGCAGTATCAGGCAGAATTCAACACTCACCTGTTCACGGTTCCCCGGATCGCGGCGCTCTGCAGGGTATGCGGAGCTGCTCTTGAAGCCGGCGCCATGATGAGTCATCGGTGTCACGTAGTGCCGGCTTCAAATCCGGCGCTGACGGACGAGGCCCGGCCGAAGACCAGCGCAGTGGTCTGCGCCGCTGGGGAACCGGACAGTAACATACTCCATCTTCCCGGCAGGGGAGGGTTCACTGTGTCCCGACAGGGGGGAGGGAATGGGTCACTGTGGCACAGGTGGGGAGAAGGGGGGTCAGATGATGTCAGCGGGGGAGGGTCATTCTTGGTCAGCGCAGGGGGGGGTTCAGTGTGTCCTGCAGGGGAGGGGAGGTTCAATGTGTGCCGGCAGGGGGGGGGGGTGGTGAGTGTTTCTTTGTCCGCAGAAACGGGGGAGGTGGGTCATGTGGACGCGGGGGATCGGATGGTGCGTGTTCCGCAGTTGTGGAAGGGTGTCAGGGTGTCCGCAAGGTGGACTGGAAGGAGGGGTGCCAAAGGGGTGTCCGCAGGTGGAAGGGTGTCGTGTGCGAGGGAGGGGGGGTGGGTCAGTGTGTCGCGAGGGGGGGGGGGGGTCACATGTGTGGGAGGCAGGGGGGAATAGCGCGGAAGTGCTGGCCACTGGAGGGTGGCCCCGGACGGGCGCCCACTATGCTCTGTCGCCCCAAGGGGGCCCACGCTAACCTGGAGCGGCCCTCAGCAGTGACCACATGTTTTCGTGGGAAAAGATCCACCCAAGACCACAGTTAAATGCGGTGGTCGCATTTAACGGGTTTGTTTAAACACGAACACACGATTGGAGCCCACTCCGACCGCAGGTGTTACACGGGAGTGTCCGGCTATCAGTTAACAGCCTCACCCTGTGATTCCCGAGCCGATGTCCGGCAGTAACTTAGTCTAGCATCCGAGAGATAACGACGCAGAGCCGGAAGGGGTTAATAAAGCCAGCACATCGGTTAAGACCTATTCAAAACGCATATGCGCTTTTGGCCAACCCCCCTACTCAGTGTGTCCTCTCCTGCTCCTGCTTGCAGTTCCTTTTTTCCGGTCTTGATCCACCTAAGACATGCAGATGGTACACAAAGGACAACACGGAAGGAGGGAAGACGGAAAAGGGATAGCGCTTATTTACTTATGTACCGTTCGTGCTCTTTCTTGCTCTGGGGATTCCCAGATTTGTCTGTTCTTGCAGAGTCTCTGGTATTAGTCAGTTAATTCTGAGTGTGGTCCTTCCAGATTATTTCAGCCGCTATGTGTGTCTCGTAGTAGTGGTTATTAGTCTGGGTCGCAAGATGTGTCTGCTCTGACAATGGTCAGTAGTTTGGTTTGCTATTGTGGTATTTATGTCTGTACTGATAGATTTGTAATTTTTTGTGGTGCTGTACTGTGGTTTTGGTACTTTATCGACACACAAGAAATGACATCTTCACAGCTGCTGTACACACAAGTATTAAAAATGCTAGGTCATTCCTGATAACCTTTTATTTTGTAATATGTAATTTTCTAAAGAGGCTACTTGGGGGGGCGTGAGTAGCGGAGCTGAGGCTACACGGCGCGGCTGCTAATCCCGCCAGTAGCCTCTTTGATCTCTACCAAGATAACTTTGTCCCTCTCCACGAAGCCTGCGTCTGAGCATAATGCGCAGTGGCTTCGGAAGCATTGACGTCCAACCGCGGGCCTGCTGTTTTGTGCAGACGGCAAGTTTGCGGCAACGGTGCACCGCTTACAGGAGCTGCGCATGAAGTTATCTGGAGAGAGCAGTGTGCAAGTAATTGAAATATTTCAGTACTTGTATACCAGAACTGGCATAAAGCAGCTTTATAAAATTCCACCGGGAACATTGCCTTATCTGAAAGAGGGGGGGTCATATTTTTGCCTCATATGTGACCATCTAGATGACCTCTATGACCTAAGCCCACATACTGTATACCATGCCATAGGGAGGTTATGAGCATTTTGTCTGTGGATGTGGGTGGTCAATAGTGTATTGGAGAGGTTGTCTCATATGAAGTCCATGTCATATGTGACCAAACAAAAATATTAATGGACCTCATCATGTGTCGAATGCTCTCCTCCATTACCACGGGGCCACCCACAGCCCAGACAAAATCACATAAGGGATTGTGCTTATTTTTGGTGTTTGTTCACATATGAGTTTGTAGGATCACCTTCACATGACATGTGAACAGAGTCCAATTAGGTATCCATACACTCACACGACCACTTTATTAGGTACAACCTGTCCATAACTGCTCGTTAACACTTAATTTCTAATCATCAGAATCCCATCACATGCGGCAACTCAGAGTGCATTTAGGCTGTAGACATGGTCACGACAATCTCCTGCAGTTCAAACCGAGCATCAGTATGGGGAAGAACGGTTATTTGAGTCCTTTGTTGAACGTGGCATGGTTGTTGGTGCCTGAAGGGCTGGTCTGGTATTTCAGAAAACTGGACTCTACGGGATTTTCACCGCTACAACCCTCTCTAGGGTTTACACAGAATGGTCCGAAAAAGAAATAAACATCAGGCGTGGCAGTGAGTTAGAGGTGAGGAACGAAGAAATGCCTTGGTGATGCAGAGGTAAGGGAGAATGGGAGATGGCTGTAGCAGGCAGAGAGCATCTCTGACGAACGTCGTCGAACTTTGAGCAGATGGGGCTACCAAGCAGTCAAGACGCACACCGGGTTGCCACTCTTTGCTAAGAACAGGAAAGACAGGCTATAAATTTGCCAAGCTATCGAAATTGGACAGTTAAAGATTGGAAAAAAGTTGCCTGTCGATGGTAGGGTCCAGAAGTTTGGTCGGTCAACAACATGAAAAGCATGGATCCATCCTGCCTTTAATTAACGGTCAGGCTGGTGGTGTCATGGTGTGGGCACTCCTTTCAGCTAAGAACAGGAAACTGAGGCTATAATTTGCACAAGCTCATCGAAATTGGACAGTAGAAGATTGGAAAAACGTTGCCTGGTCTGATGGTAGGGTCAGAATTTGGCGTCAACAACATGAAAGCATGGATCCATCCTGCCTTGTATTAACGGCTCAGGCTGGTGGTGTCATGGTGTGGGGAATATTTTCTTGGCACTCTTTGGGCCTATTATTCCTCACTGTATGGGGGTAGTGTTCCTCACTGTATGGTGGTAGTATTCCTCACTGTATGAGGGTAGTATTCCTCACTGTATGAGGGTAGTATTCCTCACTGTTTGGGGGAATATTTCTCACTGAATGGGGGGTAGTATTTCTCTGTATGGTAATAGTATTCCTCACTGTATGGCGGTATTATTCCTCACTGTATGGGGGTAGTGTTCCTCACTGTATGGGGGTAGTATTCCTCACTGTATGGAAGTAGTATTCCTCATTTTATCGGTTAATATTCCTCAATGTATGGGAGTAGTGTTCCTCACTGTATGGAGGTAATGTTCCTCACTGTATGGTGGTAGTGTTCATCACTGAATGGCAGTAATGTCCCTCACTGTATGGGGGTAGTATTCCTCACTGTATGGGGGTAGTATTCCTCACTGTATGGCGGTAGTGTTCCTCATTGTATGAGGGTAGTATTCCTCACTGTATGGGGGTAATATTCCTCACTGAATGGGGGTGATATTTCTCACTGTATGGCGGTATTATTCCTTACTGTATGGAGGTAGTGTTCCTCACTATATGGGGGTAGTATTCCTCACTGTATGGGGGTAATATTTCACTGCATGGGGGTAGTGTTCCTCACTGCATGGCATTCGTGTTCCTCACTGCATGGCGGTAGTGTCCCTCTCTGTATGGTAATAGTATTCCTCACTGTATGGCGGTATTATTCCTCACTGTATGGGGGTAGTGTTCCTCACTGTATGGTGGTAGTATTCCTCACTGTATGAGGGTAGTATTCCTCACTGTTTGGGGGAATATTTCTCACTGTATGGGGGGTAGTATTTCTCACTGTATGCGGTATTATTCCTCACTGGTATGGGGGTAGAATATTGGGGGTGTGTTTCCTCAACTATTAAGTAGTATTCCTCATTGTATCGTTATTTCCTCATGTATGGGAGTAGTGTTCCTCACTGTATGGAGGTAGTGTTCCTCACTGTATGGTGGTAGTGTTCCTCACTGTATGGCAGTAATGTCCCTCACTGTATGGGGGTATATTCCCATACACTGTATGGGGTAGTATCCTCACTGGTATGGCGGTATGTCTCATTGTATGAAGGTAGAATCTCCACTGTATGGGGGTACTATTCCTCACTGAAATGGGGTATAGTTCCTCACCTGTATGGCGTATATTCTTACTGTATGGAGGTAGTGTTCCTCACTATATGGGGGTATTATTCCTCACTGTAATGGGGGGAATTTCCTTGCATGTGGGAGTGTTCCTCACTGCATGGCATTAGTGTTCCTCGCTGTATGGCGGTAGTGTCGCTCACTGTATGGTATTAGTATTTCTCACTGTATGGTGGTATTATTCCTCACTGTATGGGGGTAGTGTTCCTCACTGTATGGTGGTAGCATTCCTCACTGTATGAGGGTAGTATTCCTCACTGTTTGGGGGAATATTTCTCACTGTATGGGGGGTAGTATTTCTCACTCTATGGCGGTATTATTCCTCACTGTATGGGGGTAGTGTTCCTCACTGCATGGCGTTAGTGTTCCTTACTGCGTGGCGGGAATGTTCCTCACTGTATGGCAGAGTTATATTGTCGGTAATTTTAGGCTTAATAGCTATGTTGGCACTTTGCGATTATTACATGGACTTTGGTTTGCACTTGGTCTCTTAAAGGTTTGCCATCACTGCCCTAGGGTACTTTAACCCTAGGTTGTCTGATTGATCCTATGATAAACTGCCACACTACTTCGTCACATGTCGTAAGGGGTTAAATACTCACTTAAAAGTGCAATTCGTGAGACAGGAAACTAGCCCATACAGCTCTGTACATGGAAAATTAAAAAATTATTGATTTTTGAAGGTGGGTAGTGAAAAATGGAAACGCAAAAACAAAAAAGGGCCAGGTTGTTAAATTGTGTAGTTTCCAAATTTTTTTAAATTATTTTGTTTATTAGTGAATTGGGTTCAAACACAAATAATATAAGATGTTGTAAGTTTGAAGACTACAGTCATGAATAGTTGAGCAGACCTTTAAGACAGATGTGAATCGCCACAAAACATTTGAATTTCCACTGCGACCCCCATGACGGCCCACCTGGAGGATGCCCCTTGATGTCTGGTGAAGATAATGGAGAAAAATAATGAGAAAACAGTCAGTCAAAGGGCAAAAAACCTGTTGGTTTCACTATACTTGTAGTAAGAAGAAATTTGGTATGTGTGTGCTCTCACCTGATGTAGTTATGCTAAGCGCATAACTAATCTATAGGCTGACGAGATGAATAGATGTTGTTCTGCTGCAGTTCTCCTTCTGGCTGAAAATATGGTGAAAAAGCGCAGTGGCCTATGTCCTTATTTTCAAATCAAACTTCCTTGATCCCTGTGGGGACTGGAAGAAGAGAGGTTAAATGCCCCTCCCAGCATCTGCCCATCAGAGAGGGAGATGAGAGGTTCCTGCGACTGTGCTGAGCAGTCTGAAGCTCCAACAAGTCGCATGTTGTTTTTTGAAATGCATGCAAACCAAAGCCCAATCCCTGGCACTGCACCAAAAATTCTGTCAGGGTGTAAGGTAAGTTATATTTACAAAAATGGTTCATAAGGACCTCACTGAAACCCATTGGTCTAAAACTTAACCTTATTCGATACAAGGTAAGTTATAACACACAATTATATTGTAATGAAAATGCTTAGAGAAGGCAGAAAGGCAGATTTGCACTGCAGCCGTAATAGGTTTCTGTAACTTGTCTTTAGTGAAAATTAGGTCTCTGGTGACAGGTTCCCTTTAAGTCCAAATCCTGGCTGGGTCGATCCTCAGTTGGGGTTCTGGCTGCCTCCTCCTGATCCAGTATAGGCCCCATCTATGGTTTTTGGTGGCATGCTATGTGTTTGGGTGCCCGGAGTGATGTACTTTTGGCTGCGACCGTAAGTGATGCTCCTATATCAGCCTACAACAGGGGAATAAGTTCCCTTTAAGGTATTTAACCCCTTAAGGACGCAGCCATTTTACAGCTTAAGGCTCAGTCCCATTTTTTAGATTCTGACCTGCGTCTCTTTATATGGTTATAACTTTTGAACACTGTTACTTATCAAAGTGATTCTGAGATTGTTTTTTCCCCCACATGTTGTACTTCATTTTAGTGGTAAATTTTGGCTGATAAGTTTTGTGTTTATTTACAAAAAAAAGAAAAAAATGATGAATTTTTAGAAAAATTTGCCATTTTCGAAATTCAAAATCACCGCGTTTTCAGGCAGATAGATTTACCACCTAAATAACTTGCAGAATAACATTTCCCATTTGTCTATTTCACATTTTCATAATTTTTGAAATGTTTGGATAATTTATTTTGACGTCACGCGGCCTACAAATCGAATAGCGATTTTCCGTATTTTCAGAATTGACTATTTTGGGGATAAATACTGTTTGAAATCAAATTTTACATATTTAGCAACAAAAACCCCCTATATAACCAACCCATTTTCAAATCTGCACCCCTCAAACTATCAGAAATAGCATTTACAAAGATTGTTAACCCCTTGAAATCTTCATAGTAATTGAATCAAAAAGAGAAAACTCACCATAAAATTTGTTCTACAATTTCTCCTGAGTGCAGCGCCCCCCCACACGTGGCCGTTACTTGTGGGGGGCACAGCGAGGCGCAGAAGGGAAGGAGCACCCTGCAGCTGCCAGGATTTTAGTTTTCTCGTTGCCCCCTTTTGAAGGCTATAAAATTTTCGCTTTTCCGTTATTTGGGCCATGTGACGGCATTTTGTTTTGCGGGACGAGATGCTTTTTCCATTGTTACCATTTTGGGGTTGGTTTCATCCTTATTTTGTTGAAATTTGGGAACTTTTTTTTTGAGGTATAGTAGAACAGCACAATTCTGTACTGGATTGTTTACTTTGTTTTTTTTTTCGTGGTCTCACCGTATATCCTAATATCATGTTATCTTTATCTATGTATGGGTCGATACATTAAACGGGGATACCAACAGGAATATTTTTTCTTATGTTTTACTAAATTTGTCCAATAAACCCTAATTGGGGATAAATCTATCATTTTTGCATCGCCGTCGTTCCACTGGCATAACCATTATGTTCTTTTGGCTACAGAGCTGGTTATGGCTTGTTTTTTTTGCGGGACATGTTGTTCTTTGCAAAGGTATCATTCTGAAGTACATATGTTGTTTTGTTGATCCACTTTATTATTGCATTTTTAAGTGGGGATTATAATAGGTAAAACATCATAAATTTTTTGCGGGTTTTTACATTTAATTTCTTTCGATGTTACGTGGGCGTTCATCATATTGGAGTTCAATAGTTTTTAGTTTTATTTCTCTATGGATTGTTTACGGCCGCGGTGATACTATATATGTTGGGTTTTGTGTTATGATGTTGACGTTTTTGAGTCGTTATCTGTCCCTCTCTTATATGTTTTTTGGGCTATTGGCATATTTTAGTGATTTATAAAAGTAAATTTTTTCTGAAAAACCATTTTTTTTTACAATTTGTTATTACATGAGCCACATGGTATATGAAACGAAGCCATCATCTGATTGCTTTTCTTGATAATACTACTTCTGCAATAGAACGTAATGTATTGTCATGGTATTAGCAGTGGCAGCCTAACACTCAGATGAATAGGGCTGACACTTTGCCTTTAAGAGGACGTCACAAGACGCCCATTCTTAAGGTAACTCCCTCCAGGTCCTTCTCTGGTCAACGATCGGACCGCCAGAGGTGCCAAAAAACAACGACTCCGCCCGCCCACCTCCGCACTGCCCCAACCGAAAAACGTGTTACGCCCTCGGCATTTAACGATTAAACACCCGCGATCGGAGCCCACTCCGACCGCGGGTGTTAGCCGGGGATGTCAACGGTAGATTACCGTTGAAATCCCGCGGCTAACGATGCCGGTTCGGCTGCTATGCAACGCTGAACCGGCATCGTCTCTGCGCAGTAGCTGTACTGCGCTGAGCGCTATTCGCGGGACTCAGCGCAGTACAGCTACGGCGCAGAGCGCTAAGGGGTTAAAATGCAGGATTTGAACCAGTGTCCTTTGGTTTTTCTTGGCAGTTTTGTACCATGTGGCCTGACTTTTTGTTTTTGGTGTTTCTGCATTACTTGCTGGGGTATTTAGGTCTCACATGTGTTATCCTATCAGAATTGGCCGGGCTTGATTTAAGGCTGGTTTTGTCATTCAGTCTTTGTTAGGGATTGTATCTGCAGCTTATACCTGGCTCTGTTCTGTTAGAACATCTTTACTATCTAGTTGCTTGTTACTATGTCTGTTTTGAGAGATTTTGAAGTTGTCTGTTTCTTTTTATGCACTTACTACTTTCCTGTCTGTTCCCCTTAGTGTTTATGTAATTGTAAGTGCCTTGTGGACTTGTTGTTGTTACCTGTTTTACATGAACTTCTATTTCTCTCCTTCTTGTATACAGTCTCGGTTGTGTTACTTGGAGCAATCTTTTCGGTAGGAGGGCCCAAATTGAGTACACCAGAGACTAGTATTCTTTAGTCCTTTCCCCTAATTTCTAGATAGTTCTTCGTGTTCAAAGATAGAGAGCAGTTGTCAGGTCTGGAGCTACCTGACCATCACTGACAGCCAGGGACTAGCTTAGCTATAGAGTAAAGGACAGTTTTCCCTTCCCTGTTTCCCCAGTTTTTGCTACTCTCTCGACACAGTTTTTTGCATCCGTGTAAACCGTGACACCGGTTTGTCAGGTGCTGTGAAAAACTTCTTTTACAGTATCCAACATGTGAATGTTCAATAGTTTTTCAACTTAGTTTCTCCTTTTCCTTTTTCAAAGGAAAATGTATCTGAGAATGGCAATAGTCAAGAGGGGAAAGCCATAAGTGTCTGCAAATAGAATTTCAAGGAGTTGTAATATGTGCTTTAACAAATTGTGCTTTAAAAAAACCATCTGTAAACCATACATTTATAGATTTATAAGGAAAGAGAAGGAGTCATTTATGGATGAGTTGAAAAATTTAATAGAAAAAATTTATAGACATGCATAGAAGTTTCTTACTCAGGATCAGTCTCAGAAGCAGATTTTGATGCACCTTCTACTAAAGCATCCTCTGTTAATGTTCCTGTCAGAGTCTCAGGAGATAGAAGCCAATTATCTTTTTCCTATGGAAGAATTAGACACCTGTATGAAAGCAGTCATAGAAACCCCTGCAAAGTGGAAGATGTAATCCCACCTAAGTCTATTCAAGACAAATTCAAGACAAAACTTTGTAGCATTCCCTTTTCTGGGAAATTTGTAGTTGGTCCAGAGCTGGACATTATATTGGAGAAGAAGACAATAAAAAGGCATTCTCAGAGGACAACTGGCTCAGAGAAAAAAAGCTCTTTTCGTAGCTACAACAAGCAAAGGCAAAGGGAAGCAATGACATCCCTACCCCCATACACAAAAGAAATGATTGATGTACTATAAATAAAAAAGGGTATTACAGTCCCTGCTGGCTTACTATTGGCCAGTCTGGATGTGGAGGCCCTCTGTAGCTCTATCCTGCATAACAAGGGATATGGACAATGGGGGATTCCTTAAATAACAAAGGATTATATTTTGGTGCATATAATGATTTTGTATTTAACATAAGTATTTATGCTCAGAGTGAACATGATGTAATTCACACTGTCTAGGTGAGAGAGGTAACCTTGCCTCTGATTCTGTTTCCTCCCTAGCCTTATACTGGCAGCCATATTGCTTATTTTTATTTCTGGATTTACCCGGTTTATGGAAAAGCAACTATCTCCCCTTTGTTTGCTATACTGCCTTATGGTGGTGCCACAGAGAGTGATGCAAAAGTGTTGCTCTGGGCATGCCCCTAGTCTTCAAGTATTGAAAGAGCTGTTCTGGTAGCATGATGTGATCATATATTAAATGTGCACAGTGACCAGATTGCCTATTGGTCAATAAATACCTGAATAGGCAGTGCTTAGTTTTAAAAGAACAGATTTTGCATGAGGAACACACGCCCATACTAGGTGCCGCCGTCCTGCTAGTTAGAAAGTTAGCTCTATTATCACAGAATATAGCTAGTGTATGCAATATATTCCTCTTTTCAGGCGTCCAACACTGTCTAAGAATAAGGAAGTCAGGAAACAGAACTGAATGAGAATAGCTAGCAATGAACAAATATATTCCATTCCTTTGTAAAACCACAGGTTTTTTTAAGATTATGCAATAAACCATTTTTAAAGTGTTTTTGAGACACAAACAGGTGACCTAGAAACCCTATTTTGCACATCTGTAGGATTTTCAGTTTTTTCCCATGTACTTATGATATCCCTGAAATGAAAGCTGTTAATAAACGTATGATGCAATCTAGAAGATATATAGCAAAAAAGTACTACTGAGGGAGGACAGAAGAGAGGAAGCTGCTCCCATCTTTTTACTGTTTTTCTGAACCACAAGACATGCACACTATGCATTTGTGTTTTTCAAGCAATTACACAACTACAGTTAAAATAATATTTGGTCTAATTTGTTTTGCAAATGCTATGTAATGTGCAATTGTCACCAAGAATCTGCACCAGTGCTGTGTAACAGAGACTAAAGAGAAATACATTTTCGTGTACTAAAGTGTTTTTAGTTAGGTAGAGACTCAACAGTGTATAACAAAACTAGATTGTAGCCATTTTACCATTGACACACAATAGAACCAGACACAAGGTATTTTATAATATCCATTAGCATATATTTGCATGCAGTGTAAAACATGAAAATGCAATACATTCTTCTGGCAACATGTTATAGAGCACAGATACAAATGCATAATTGAAAAGTTAGCCTTCCTGCACACAAACAAACTGCTCTAGCCACAAATTCAGGCAGGAATAGTACCTGTTCTATCTTTTGCTGCTCAGGCCTTTGATCAGGGCTGTGTGCATGAGCCCTTAGAAGTAAATGGGGACGCATGCTAGTCACTGGAACACGTCCCCATTTCACATTAGTGTGCATGAGCACCCATCCTGATTCTTTACTCTCAAATCTATTTGTTTTCCCTTCTCAGTTCCTCCCTATCTATAACATACTGGGGAAGATTTATTTTGCCTACTCAAGCAGTTTTGAGGCTTTTCTACTACACATGCCACTTTGGGCATGTCGGTGTGAGAGACGGCAAGGACGTGAACTCCCTCGGCCTACAGGATTTACAATAGTTTCCGCTGGAAAGTTGGCAGAGATAATGGCAGAAATCTAAAAAGGTCTAAACAGGTCTGACTTGGCACAGATTATTTACTAAGGGTTCGCGGATCGCACTTTCGTCTGGTTTTTGAAATTATCGGGATTTGTGCCGCTGTGACAGGTATTTAACTGGGGATTGTGTTGCACAGAAATCAGGGGACGTGCCATCGGACAATCCAACTGATTCTGACTGAGCAGGTGATTTAAGATTTAAATTGTTTCGCAAGGCAATGCACTTACATACCCCAGGAAGAAGAAAGTGACACATGCAGAACATCGTGGCAGAGTGCGACAGGACAGGTAAGTAAATGAGGTCCACTGTGTCCAGATCTGGTGGTGGTGGTGTTTGTCTTAGTAAATTCCCCCCACTGCCTGTACAATACACTACTGCAGTTAGTTAATTACATAATGACACGTTCTTTAATACAGATTGGTTACAAATGGTTGTTCGTATTTTGTGGGTCCTCTCATATTCTGAGTTTGTCTGATTATCTGAAGTTTCTGGATTGCAGTTCAGAGCCTGACCTATGAGGTCCTCCCCTTAGGGTGATGCCACACATGGCGTTTTTGGTCCATTTTTTAAGCATGCATTTTCAGTCTGTTTAAAAACTCATGCGTTTTTTATTGTTTTCCATGCGCTTGGCTGCTTTGAACCTGTTTATCTATTAAAGGGAACATGTCACCTTGGACCTCATTTTCACTAAAGACAGATTGCAGAAGCCCATTGCACCTGCAATGCAAATCTGCCTTTCTGCTTTCTCTAAGCATTTGTATAGCAATATAATTGTGTGTTATAACTAACCTTGCATCCTGACAAAATCCTGGGGTAGTCACAGGGCCTGGACTTTGGTTTGGATGCATTTCAAAAAACAACACGTGCCTTGTCTGTGTTGCTCACTCCTCAGAGCTTGGCCCCCACCTGTACAGCTCCACCTCCTGCTCCTTCTCAGAGTTCACAGCCTGATGAGATGACATCAGTGGGGGAGGGACAGAGCTGTACAGGAGCACAAAGATGGGGGCAGCCTGCAGCTCAGACAAGGCACATATTGTTTTTTGAAATGCATCCAAACCAAAGCCCAGCCCCTGTGACTACCCCAGGTTTTTATCAGGATGCAAGAGTAAGTTATAACACACTATGATATTGTAATGCAAATGCTTAGAAAAGGCAGAGGCATTTTTGCACTGCAGGTGTCATAGGCTTTTACAATCTGTCTTTAGTGAAAATGGGGTCCCTGGTGACAGGTTCCCTATAAGCATAGTGTGCATGTCACGTGTGGCATCACCCTTAGATTTGCCTTTAGACCCTGCTGTATGCCTTTTGAATGTATTCTCTTAACAAATGGGTAAACACACCTCCTGACAGCTACCAGATGTTTTATGACTTGTTTCTGAAGAAAGATCATATAAACAAGATTTTCTCTCCTGTGTTTGTGAAGCGAGGTATATGGAATAGTTAAACCATCTCGAACAATTTTATTGATCAGTTAAATATGGTCTGGTACCACGAGACTGCTACTAGTCTTTGCACCATACTATATAAATAGCTTTTGTTACCCCTTCTACTGTGGTTTGCCTGTTCCCATTCTGATTTTGTCTCATCTGTTACCTATTGTTGTTGCTTTTATTTTTACTTTCTTTATTCCTTTGTGTATAGCATATTTTCCTTGCATTGATATCATACTGCTTTTACTGTTTAAAAAAAAGTATACATCAGCGTTGTATTGTGAAGTTTTTCATACACATTAATCTTTTTATTTGTAACCGCTTCAACGCATGTGTTTTTTTTTTGTTACTATGTGTTTTCCAGCTGTGAAAGCATATTTCTTCATTGCTGGAAGTGTAATCAGTTGTGTTCACATTGGCACACAGCTGCTTACACTAAAAATGCTTTAACCCAGGGGTCAGGAACCTTTTTGGCTGCAAGAGCCATGAACGGCACATATTTTAAAATGTTTTTCCGTAAGAGCCATACCATATGCACATGCCCTACAATACATAGGTAGTTCCTGTGTCACGGGTGCCCCTGCGATCTAGGTCTAGGTCTCCGTGGCGGCACCCTTCCAAGCTCACTCACTTCTCCACATTCCTGCTCCCGCGCCGGCACTTGCAGATTTAAAGAGCCACCGCTGATTGGTGCTGCCCACTTCCCGGGTTCCTATAAAGACCGGTGGCTCCCAGCACGAGACTGCCTAGTGATCCTGTACCCCAACTTTGGCTGCCACCGTGGACAACTCGCGCCTATGGAACGACTTGGTGGTACCACCCTGCACCAAGATCATCCTGCTTTGCGGCGGGCTCTGGTGAATACCGGGTGCCACTTAGATTCCGGTCCCAGGTGTCTACTTACATCATCATCATGGTCCTGGGGGTTCACTACACCAAATCCTGACACCCACCACATGCCTCCCAGTAGATAGGTAGTCCCAGCACATACCCCCAGTAGATAGTAAGCTACAGCGCATACTGCCAGTAAATAGGTAGCCACAGCACATCCCCCAAGTAAATAGGTAGCCACAGCACATGCCCCCCAGTATATAGGTAGCCACAGCACATGCTTTCCAGGAGATAGGTAGTCACAGCACATACTCCCAGTAGATAGGTAGTCACAGCACATACTCCCAGTAGATAGGTAGTCACAGCACATATTCCCAGTAGATAGGTAGCCCCAGCATATACCCCCAGTAAATGATTAGCTACAGCACATACTCCCAGTAGATTGGTAGCCCCAGCACATGCCCCCCAGTAGATAGGTAGTCACAGCAAATAAAAAAAAGAATATTCACTTACCAGCGCTCCCTGCAGCCAGCTCCTCAACGCTGGTGTCGATGGCGCCAAGATCGTACAAAGGACGTAGGCGGCGGTAACATCGCTGCCTCTGTCCAGTGATCAGTCTAAGAGACACACAGCAGCCATCACTATTTATTAAAGATCTGTCTGAGAGCCAGATGCAGCCAACAGAAGAGCCACATCTGGCTCCCGAGCCGTAGGTTCCCTACCCCTGCTTTAACCCCTTAGCCCTCTGCTTCCGATATATCGGACGCAGACCGAGGTGACTTGACGCTCACCGTCCGATATATCAGACGCCAGCGCTAACTGCATTTAGGATGTCACCCTGTCGCGAGACAGGGTAACACTACGGTGGGAGGTGTCGGCATCGCTAGCCATCACCCCACCGATGACATCACAGGACCTATTTGATTGCGATTGATTGCAAATGCGATTGGCCAATGACAGCGATATGTGATGCTGGGAGGCTGATCTAGCTCAAACAACCCTCTCTAACTGCGCCATTTTGGTGTTGGAATTGTTAGAGAGAGTTGTGCTAGTGTGCTGTCCCTTACTGTATCCCAAAAACACTCACTTACCCCCCTATTGTACATTTTCCCTATCCCTCACAACCGCACTTGTTTAGTGCGATCTGTTAGGAGTTGGAGGAGTAGCGTTTAGGAGAAGACGTTGTGTGGAGGAGGAGCAGGCGTTGTGTGGAGGAGGAGCAGGCGTTGTGTGGAGGAGGAGCAGGCGTTGTGTGGAGGAGCAGGCGTTTTGTGGAGGAGCAGGCGTGTGGTGGAGGAGAAGGCATTGTGAGGAGGAGAAGGTGTTGTGAGGAGTGGAGTAGTGGAGTGTAGTATAGTGTAGTAGGCGTTGTTCTGTGTTGTTCTCCAGCGGAGTAGGCGTTGTTCTGTGTTGTTCTGTGGAGGAGTAGGCGTTGTTCTGTGTAGTTCTGTGTTGTTCTGCTGAGGTTTAGTGTAGTGGAATAGGTGTAGTGTAGGTTCTGTACTATCCACCCCATCATGTCACAGAAATCATACACTGACTTGGAGGTGTATAACTATATGGCTTCCGATACGGAGTCAGCTAGTGGGGACGAGTGTCCGTTTTATTTGTCCACCTCATCCTCACAAAGCGACTCTGATGAACCCTCGAGAAGGTGCTTACGTACTAGTGCCGATGTGCCCGGGACTTTTCCTGGAGTGCCCGGGACTTCTGACCCCACATGGGTGACCCCCAGTAGTTATGCCCCTCAGGTTCCTGATTTTACAGCCAGTCCTGGGATACGCAGAGACACGGCAAGGCTCGGACCAGTGGACTACTTAAAGATTTTTTTTAGTGAGGAGCTAATTATTTTGATGGTGTCCCAGACCAATCTCTACGCTGCACAATACATAGCCCAAAACCCCACTTCTTTTTATTCACAACCCCACAGGTGGACCCCTGTTAGTTCAGCAGAGATGGGACTCGTCAAAAAGCCCTCTATTAGGGACTATTGGAGCACAGACATTCTGTAGATCTTTTATTTTATATAAAAGTAAAAAAAAAACATAACAGTATATAACACAAACCAAACATAATATACAATATATACATTAACTTACCTGCTGGTCCAGCCCCATTCACACCTAGCAAAAACAATAACTTAAGATACACCAAAATGCAGTGGCGTTACAACAGCCGTAGCAGCCGTAGCAGCTGCTACGGGGCCCGGGGATGAACTGCAATCTGTCAAAATTGCTGCTTTCCCCATCCCTCCAAGGGGCGCAGAGGCAGAGCAACCAGGCTTGTCTATGTATCTCCTCTGCAGCCCGCTCAACCCACTTCCCGCTGGACGCTGCCATGCAACAACGCAGCCACCTCCCCGACCACACAGCCACCCTCCTCCCCGACCACACAGCCATCCATTCGCGGCCACAGCCGCCTCCCCGACCACACAGCCATCTGTCTGCGGCCATAGCCCCCTGCCCCCCCGCACAATGCTAGAGCCAGGCGCGTGGGCCGCTGACACCTACCCGGCCGAAGACGCAGCCACCCTCATGATACACCCATCTGCATGCCAAAAATGCAAGTAAAAACTTATATATGTTTAGTTATATGTGTATATGCTGTGTATGTGTGTGTATATACTGTATGAATGTGTGTATATACTGTGTTTATGTGTTTGCATATACTGTATTTATGTGTGTGCATATACTGTATTTATGTGTGTGCATATACTGTATTTATGTGTGTGTATATACTGTATGTTTGTGTGTATATACTGTATGTTTGTGTGTATATACTGTATGTATGTGTGTGCATATACTGTATCTATGTGTGTATATGCTTAAAATACTGTATGTTGTGTGTGTATATGCTGTATGCATGTGTGTATATGCTGAATATACTGTATGCACTGTTTGTATATGTTGTTTGTATGTGTGTGTATTTGCTGTATGCATGTGTGTATATTCAGCATATACTGTATTTTTCATATGTGTGTATATGTTGAATATACTGTATTCATATGTGTGTATATGTTGAATATACTGTATTCATATGTGTGTATATGCTAAATATACTGTATGTATGTGTGTACATACTCTATGTTGTGTATATGATATATGCATGTGTGCATATTCTGTATATCCTGTATGCATGTGTGTATGTATGTGATGCATATACTGTATGTATGTGTGCATATACTGTGTGTATACGCTTTATGTAGATATATATATATCTATGTGTGTGTGTGTATATATATGGTGTGAATGTATACGCTGTATGTGTGTATATATGATGTATATGTTGTGTGTGTGTGTGTGTGTGTATATGCTATTTGAATATGAAGTATGTGTGTATATATTTTTATACTACATGTATGTGCATCCACAGTGGGTGTATACTGTATGTAAAAGTATCTTATGCATATATACAGTATATATATGCATGCAAATTTGATGTATATACTGTGTGTTTAAATGTATGAATGTGTACATACTGTATGTGTGTATAAACTGTATAAGTTTGTATATACTATGTATATACTATACTATACTATGTATATACTATGTATTAGTGTATAAATGTGTAGATGAGTACATAAATATGTGCGTATGAGTGTATACATGTATGTATGTGTGCACAAATATATAAAAGTGAGTGCATAATGTTATGTGTATGTATTTAAGTGTATAAATGTGTGTGTGTTTGTATATATGAGTGTGTAAAGGTTTGTGATTGTATAAAAGTGTGTGTACAAAAATGTATACATATTTTTTAAGAGCAAGGGGGCCCCATGCAGTAATCTGCTATGGGGCCCTGCTTCTTCTAGTTACGCCCCTGCCAAAATGAATAAACACTAAATACCACAACCCCCACCCAACCGATTATCACATCCTAAACCAAACCAATAAACGAACATAAGCAACAACCACAAATAAACATAAATATACATAAACCCACCCACACCCTCTAATAACAAACCACCCCACACCCATTTAAAAAAAAAAATATATAATAACAAACACAGAATACACATAACACTACACTGCACTAGATCCCTCTGCCGGACCCTCCCCTTCCCCCCAGACACTGGTCTAACATTCCAAAGTATGAATTAAGTAGTCAAGACCAGTGTCCAAGGTCAATTCATAAATCCCACCACCATCACTCCCCTCCCAACCTAACACTATGTCCCAAACACCACCATATACAATATATACAGTACTTACAACATAACATAAAGAAAACATAATACAAATAAAATCTGAACAACATCAATACAAACCACATAAAGCCCAGGTTCGGCACCTGCAAGCCCTACATCACTACATGCTCAGAACACAAAACAAAAATCTACTTTGCAGAATCAGCCCAACACCAGGAAAGGAGATGACAGACTAAGGGACACTAAAGGAGAACCCCCTTCTGTACCACACCCTGATGTTCCGCATGGCGATGAGTAGGATGCCCTTTGAAGCCATCCATAGGTTTTTGCATTTTGCGATAATTCTCAGTGCCCACCCAGAGATGACCCCAGTTATGACAGATTGTATAAGGTCCGACCCATAATAGACTACCTGAGTGCCCAATTTATGGATGTGTATACTCCAAAGAGGCACATATCAGTGGACGAGTCCCTTGTACATTTCAAAGGGAGACTTCAGTTCTGCCAGTACCTGCCCAATGAGAGGGCAAGGTATGTCGTGAAGATGTATAAGCTGTGTGAGAGTGCATAAGGGTACACTTTTAGGTTCAGGGTATATTAAGGGAAGGACTCTAGGATAGTGCCTCCTGAATGCCCCCCCCCCTTCCTGGGAATAGCTGGAAAGATGGTTTGGGATTTGGTGCACCCACTATTGGACCAGGGCTACCACCTCTACCTGGATAATTTTTATACAAGTAATACCCTGTTCAAGTGCCACGCTTCCAGACAAACTGCGGCATCTGGCACTGTTAGGAAAAATCAGAGAGGTCTCCTGAAGTTGCTGCTAGGGGAAAAGCTCAGAAGGCACGAGAGCCGAGCACTAAGCAGCGACTCAGTATTGTGTGTTAGCTACAAGGACAAGAGGGATGTCCTTGTACTAACAACATTACATGGGCACACCACTGCCCCTGCACGAGGTACCAGTGCAGAAGCCCCCAAGCCAGACTGTATTTTGGATTACAATAAGTACATGGGAGGGGTGGATTTGTCGGACCAGGTGCTTCAGCCATATGATGCCATGCGGAAGTCGAGGGTGTGGTACAAAAAGCTGTCCGTGCACATCATGCAGATGCCATTGTATAATGCTTACGTGGTACATCGATGAGCCGGCCAGAGGGGAACTTTCCTGGATTTTCCTGGGTCACTACTCGGGGGTTTCTATTGCACTGGTACCTCAGGGGCACCCCAACATCAGTCTATTGAAAAGGTGCTCCAAAAGATAAATTTTGCTTGTCCCTTCTCTGCCCTGCCGTGTCCACAGTCTGTAAACTATTGCCACACATGGGGTATTGCCGTACTCGGGACAACCCGCAGAATGATTTTTGGGGTGTTTGTCTAAAGTGGCATGGGCTGGGCACAATATATTGGGCACTAAAATGACATTTCTGAGATAAAAAATTCTCACGACAACCCCAGCTGAATTCTTTGAGGGGTCTAGTTTCCAAAATGGTATAATTTCTCTGGGGTTTCTATTGCACTGGTACCTCACAGGCTCTGCAAACGTGACATGGTGCTCCAAATCCAAATGGGTAAAGACAGCTGAAAAATCAAAATTTCACTTCTTCCCTTCTCAGTCCTGCCGTGTGCCCAGCCTGTCAATTATTGGCACATGTGTGATATTGCCGTACTGGGGACAACCAACAGAATGATTTTTGGGGTGTTTGTCTAAAGTGGCATGGGTTGGGCACAATATATTAGGCACTAAAATGACATTTTTGCGATAAAAACGCAATTTTTACTATGCACCATTTACTTTGCATTAAATTTTGACCTGCATATTGGGGGTTAAAATTCTCACCACAACCCCAGCTAAATTCTTTGAGGGGTCTTGTTTCCAAAATGGTATAATTTCTCAGGAGTTTCTATTGCACTGGTACCTCACGGGCCCTGCAAACATAACATGGCACTCCAAATCCAAACGTGTGAAAACAGAGCTGAAAAATCCAAATTTCACTCCTTCCCTTCTCAGCCCTGCCATGTGCCCAGCCCGTCAATTATTGGCACATGTGCGATATTGCTGTACTCGGGACAACCTGCAGAATGATTTTTGGGGTGTTTGTCTAAATTGCCATGGGTTGGGCACAATATATTAGGCACTAAAATGAAATTTTTGCAATAAAAATGCAATTTTTACAATGCACCATTTACTTTGCATTCAATTTTGGCCAGAATGTTGGGAGTTAAAATGCTTACCACAGCCTCAGATAAATTCTTTGAGGGGTCTAGTTTCCAAAATGGTGACATCTTTGGGGGTTTTCTATTGTACTGTTACTTCAGGGGCTCTCTTTAAATACACTGTGGCAGCATAAAACATTTGCAGCCAAATTGGCCTTTCAAAAACACAATAGTACTAACTCTGTTCTGGACATTGCTGTGCGACAAAGCAGCAGTTGACATCCACATGTCTGGTATTGCTGTACTCGGAAGAAACAGGGCAATAATTTTGGGATGTATATTTACCTCAAATTTCTAATGAATGTGTCCATTTTAGGGCTAAATGAGAAAAATCATAATTAAAAATTGAAATTTGAAATCCATTTCTGTTTGCTTCCGGAAAAATAATAAAAGGGTTAACAAACTTATTAAATGCTGATGTGAATTGGTTGAGATGTTTGTTTCATAAAATGGTGCTACTCATGGGGGTATATAGTACCTAAGCCTTTGTTGAGCAATTCCAAACTGAATTGATCACCAAAAATTTAGCATTTTTCAAATTTCAAGAATATCTGAGAATTTGCTACTAAAACTTCAAACCTTCTCACATCCGTAAAAAAAATGGAACGTAAATCAAATAATGGAAATAAAAAGAAGACCAATGGCAAAAGGTTTCTACTAAAAAAAAAATTGTGGTGTGACTTTTTGTCTAAAAAGTGTAACATTTGAAAATTGTAATTTTTTTCAAATTTTTCCTAAATTTGTGAATTTTTACCCCCCAAAAAAGGAACTGATCACCAAAATGATACTACTAATATAAACTACAGTGTCTCACGAAAAAACAATCTCAAAAGGATATCTTAAATTTGACACGTGTCAAATTTCTAAAAAAAGGACCGAGCCTTAACGTACAAAAAAAGGTTTAGCAACATAAAACGCATTATGACGCATGCTTCAGAACGTGTGCATCAGGACACCATGTATGAATGGCAGGGGTGTCGCTAGGTCAAAAGATCCGGAGCTCGTGCCCCGGATCTTTTGGCCAGTGCCCCGAATCTACTCGGGTCAGCAGAACATCTGCCCCACTGCCCGGGAGATTCCTTCCCTGTTGCATCAAAATCTGTGTCTGAGGACACAGATCGTGATGAAAACGAGTGCAGGCACTGCTTTCCCCTGCAAGGAACTAGCCTCCAGGAGTTTCCCCAGAGGCTGAAGTACCTGTGAAGATGTCATGATCACATGACCTGCCGGGTAAAGCAGTGCACAGAGCTGCATCTTTGAGGTAAGGGGGGAGACATGATAGGAACTAGGGAAAAGGGAGAACATGTTGGGGCTGTGTGGGCACATTACTTACTGGGGGCTGAGTGAGGCACATTACTTATTGGGGGGGCTGTGTGGGCAAATTAATTAGGGAGGTGTGGTGGGCACATTACTTTATTTCTTGTGGGATTATTACTTATGTGGGCACATTACTTACTGGGGGGCTGTGTGGGCACATTACATACTAGGGTAACTGTGGGCACATTACTTACTGGGGGGCTGTATGGGCACATTACTTACAGGGTGTGTGTGGGCACATTACTTACTGGGGGTAACTGTGTGGACACATTACTTACTGGGGGTAACTGTGTGGACACATTACTTACTGGGGGCTGTGTGTGGGCACATTTCTTACTGGGGGGGTGTGTGAGGCACATTACTTACTGGGGGGCTGTGTGAGGCACATTACTTACTGGGGACTGTGTGTGGGTACATTACTTACTGGTGGTCTATGTGGGCACATTACTTATTGGAATGGCTGTGTGGGCACATTAATGGTGGGCTGTGTGAGGACATTACTGGGGGGCTGTGTGGGCACATTACTTACTGGGGGGCCTGTGTGTGGGCACATTACTTACTTGGTGTAACTGTGTGGGCACATTACTTACTGGGGGGCTGTGTGGGCACATTACTTATTGGATGGCTGTGTGGGCACATTACTTATTGGATGGCTGTGTGGGCACATTAATGGTGGGCTGTTTGGGCACATTACTTAGTGGGGGCTGTGTGAGGACATTACTGGGGGGCTGTGTGGGCACATTACTGGGGGGCTGTGTGTGGGCACATTACTTACTGGGTGTAACTGTGTGGGCACATTACTTACTGGGGGGGCTGTGTGGGCACATTACTTATGGGGGGCTGTGTGGGCACATTACTTACTGGGGGCTGTGTGGGCACGTTACTGGGGGTCTGGGTGAGGCACATTACTGGGGGGCTGTGTGGGCACATTACTTACTAGGGGTAACTGTGTGGACACATTACTTACTGGGGGCTGTGTGAGGCACATTACTTATTGGGGGGGCTGTGTGGTCACATTACTTACTGGGGGCTGTGTGGGCTCATTGCTTACTGGGGGGACTGTGTGGGCACATTACTTATTGGAGGGCTGTGTGGGCACATTACTTACTGGGGGTAACTGTGGGCACATTACATACTGGGGGTAACTGTGTGGGCACATTACATACTGGGGGTAACTGTGTGGGCACATTACTAGGGGGGTAACTGTGGGCAATTATGTGGGGGTGTGAGGACACATACTTACTGGGGTAACTGTGAGGACACATTACTTGCTGGGGGTATCTGTGTGGGCACATTACTTATTGGAGGGCTGTGTGGGCACATTACTTACTGGGGGTAACTGTGGGCACATTACATACTGGGGGTAACTGTGTGGGCACATTACATACTGGGGGTAACTGTGTGGGCACATTACATACTGGGGGTAACTGTGTGGGCACATTACATACTGGGGGTAACTGTGTGGGCACTTACTTACTGGGGGTAACTGTGTGGGCGACATTACTTACGGGGTGTGTGAGGACACATTACTTACTGGGGGTAACTGTGAGGACACATTACTTGCTGGGGGTATCTGTGTGGGCACATTACTTACTGGGGGGGCTGTGTGGGCACATTACTTCCTGCGGGGCTGTGTGAGGCACATTACTTACTGGGGGGCTGTGTGAGGCACATTACTTACTGGGGGTTATGTGGGCACATTACTTATTGGATGGCTGTGTGGGCACTTAATGGTGGGCTGTGTGGGAACATTACTTACTGGGGGGCTGTGTGGGCACATTACTTATTGGATGGCTGTGTGGGCACATTAATGGTGGGCTGTTTGGGCACATTACTTAGTGGGGGCTGTTTGAGGACATTACTGGGGGGCTGTGTGGGCACATTACTTACTGGGGCTGTGTGGGCACATTACTGGGGGTCTGGGTGGGCACATTACTTACGGGGGGTAACTGTGTGGACACATTACTTACTGGGGGCTGTGTGAGGCACATTACTTATTGGGGGGGCTGTGTGGTCACATTCTTACTGGAGGGCTGTGTGGGCTCATTGCTTATGGGGGGCTGTGTGGGCACATTACTTACTGGGGGGCTGTGTGGGCACATTACTTATTGGAGGGCTGTGTGGGCACATTACATACTCGGGGTAACTGTGTGGGCACATTACATACTGGGGGTAACTGTGTGGGCACATTACATACTCGGGGTAACTGTGGGCACATTACATACTCGGGGTAACTGTGTGGGCACATTACATACTCGGGGTAACTGTGTGGGCACATTACATACTGGGGGTAACTGTGTGGGCACATTACATACTGGGGGTAACTGTGTGGGCACATTACATTTTGGGGTACTGTTGGGCACATTACATACTGGGGGTAACTGTGTGGGCACATTACTTACTGGGGGGCTGTGTGGGCACATTACTTCCTGGGGGGGTGGGTGAGGCACATTACTTACTGGGGGGCTGTGTGAGGCACATTATTACTGGGGGGTCTAGTGGGACATTACGTGGGGATACTGTTTTGATGCTGTGGGTCACTTAGACTGGTGGAGCGCTGTGTGGGACTAATTACTTGCTGGGTGGGGCGTGTGTGTGGAACATTACTTACTGGGGGCTGCCTTGTGGCACTTACTCTGGGCGCATGAGGTAGTTACTTACTGCGGGGGCGTGTCGTGGACGATTACTTACTGGGGAACTGTGCTGGCCATTTACCCCCCTCGCTATGCTGTGTGGAGCCATGCTACGGTCTGTCAGTTGCACTATACTCTATGGGGCTGTGTTCGGGGCAATATTTGATGCCCTCTGTTCGCCTGACTGCTCCGAACATCCCACCTCTATCAGCCCTGTGACCCTGTGTTTGTAACATCTCCCACGTAGCCTCGTTGGGAAACATGACCTACTCACTGGGCCTTGTCGCTGTTGGGCTAATTTGGCATTATGGTGTTACATACTACTGGGGGAGCCTTTGTGAGCACATTACTGACTGGGGAGGGCTTGTGTGGAGGACTAATTACTGGGGGTTGCATGACTTACTGGGAAGCTTGTGGGGAACATAACTTCTGGGGGGCGTGTGTGGTACACTACTGTACTGGGGGCTGGATTGGGTACATTACCGGGGGGTCTGTGGTAGGCACATTTACTTATTGGAAGGCGTTGTGGGCACTTTACTTACTGGGGGGGTGCTGTGTCCGTGTAAATTACTTCTGGGGGGACGTGTGGGCACTACATTAGTTGGAAGGCTGGTGTGGGCACATTAGGGTGGGCTGTTTTGGGCACATTCTTAACTGGGGCTGTGTGGCCCATATTACTCTATCACTGGGGGGCTGTGTGGGCTCATTACTTACTGGGGGGCTGTGTGGGCGCAACATTACTTACTGTGGGGCTGTGTGTAACACATTCTATGTGGGTAACTGTTGTAGAAATTACTTACTGGGGGCTGTAGGGCACATTGACTTACTGGGGCCTGTGTGGGGGAACATTACTTCACTGGAAAGCTGTTGTGGGAACATTACTTCACTGGGGGGCTGTTGTGGGCACATACTTGACTGGGGGTGCTGTGTGCACAATACTCAATGGTACGCGGCTTGGTGTAGGCACATTACTGTATTGGAATGCTGGGGGACTATTACTGGTGCGGTGTATGGGCACTTTTACGTGTACTGGGGGGGCGTGGTGTTGGGTCCACGCTTACTTTACTTGGGGGCTGTGTGGGCGGACATTACTTATGGAAGTCTGCATGGTCACATTACTTACAGGTGGGCCTTGTCTGGCACGGAGCCAGGGGAGAGAAGCAGCGTCGACTCTTTTTCCGATCGCGCTGGGTGTTAGAGGCATTTATTATATAAGTAAATTTAAGGTGAATCGGACACCCCCACCCCGCTGCACTCATCCGGGGGTGCGGGGTGGTGTCCGCGCTTTCCGATCGTCTGGCCCCCTGGGCTGCCAGTGCAAGCCTATTTCGGGGGGCTGTTGATGCACATTACTGACGGGGGCTGTGTGGGAGGCACCTTACTTACTGGGGGGCCTGTGTGAGGCACATTACTTACTGGGGGGGCTGGGTGTGGTATATTTACTTCCTGGGGGGCTGTGTGGCACATTAATGAGGCGAGCTGTGTGGGCACATTCTTAGGGGAAGCTTGTGGGAACATTACTTACTGGGGTTTGTGTGGGCACACAACTTATCTGGGGGGCTGTGTGGGTAATTAACCGGGTCCTGTGTGGCGCACACTACTCTACACTGTGGGAGCCTGTTTGTAGGCACATTACTTATTTGGAAGGCTGAGTGGGACCATAGTAAATATGTTCGGGCCGTGGTATGGGCACATTACTTACATCGGGTGGGTCGGTTCAGTGTGGGACATTACTTATTGGAGGCTGGTGAGGCACATATTTGTGCGGGCGTGTGGGCACACTACTTACTGCGGGGGCTGTGTGTAGGCACATCTTGCGAATCATTGCAGCATCATTTTGGAAACACCCTGTACCTGTTCAAAAATGCTCATTTCACCACGTGTAGTACAACTACAACCACTATTACACCTGCTTATATGTGCACCCAAGGGTGTACATTTCAACAATAGGGTCACTTTTCGGTTTTCCCTCTGTTTGGTACCACTACGGCCTCCTCCAAATGTATCCTGAAACATGTGAGGATTTCGGTCAAATTTTGGCCTATAAAAGAGCAAACATCCCTCTTTTCCTCTACTGTGCGGCCATAAGCGTTTTTTATATGCACATACACTCGAGAGAAATAGTTTTCACCCTTTTTCGGGGTTATTTAATATATATCCCTTGTGCTTACAAAAGTCAGGGGGAAGGTGACATTTAGGAAAATTTTCACCTTTAATGTTTAGGGCCTATTGGATCAATCACCTGTAGGGGCAAATACATATATTACACATTACAAAATTCTCTAGGGTGTGCGTTTCAAAAATTAGGGTCACTCGTTTTCGGATTCTATTCGTTTTATACCACTAGAGTTTTCCAAATGCATGTCAAACATTCTGTCAAATTTGGCTTCTAAAAGGCAAACATCCCCCTTTCCTTTTACTGTGCGCCAATACAACATTTTCTATACACATGTGGGGTACTTCTACACTCCAGAGAAATAGGTTTACACATTTTGGGGGGTTATTACATTTTTTTTTATCCCTTGTGGCTATAAAAAAATAGGGGTAAAATGACCTACCCATACAACATTTTATTTGCATGTGTGGGGCAATTTTATACTCGGGAGAAATGCTAGTACACAGTTTTTGGGGTTGTTTCATCTTTAATGCCTTATGGGATACAAAAGTTAGCCGTAAAAGTGACTTTTTGGGGAAAATATTCATCTTTTTCCCTTTTGGGGCCTAATTGAATCAAACACCTGTTGGGGCAAATACACAAATTACACCTTGCTAAAGTTTCCAAAGTGGTGTCTCTTGTTGGGGCTTTCCTCTGTTTTGGTACCATTATGGCTCTCCAAATGCATCCTGACACATGAAAACTTTTTCAGCCATATTTGCCCTCCAAAAATGAAACAACGCTCTTTCCATTCCAAGTGCCCCCATGTGCCCGTACAGCAGGGTACAGTGACAAAATGGGTATTGGCATACTCAGGAGGAATTGCCCTAAAAATTGTAAAATGCATTTTCCTTTTTAACCCATTGTGAAAGTGCAAATTTTAGTGTTAAATGAATCTATTGTAAGATAAAATGACATTTCTTTAATTTCACTTTCATTTATCTTTCACCTTCATGAAACGCTCATAGGGTTAACAAAGTTCCCAAAGGTTGTTTTGAATATTTTGAGGGGTGTTGTTTCTAAAATGGGGGTTTTCTGTCATGTGGGCCTTATAAAGTCACTTCTAACTAAATTGACCCTCCAAAAGTAGGTTTGGATGATTTTCGTGAAAATCTGAAAAATTTAACCTAAAGATCCTAACATCCTAAAAAAAGGAAAAGATGTTTGAAAAATGATGCCAAGTTAAAGCAGACATATGAAAAATGTTAGTTATCAAGTTATTTTAGTGATATGACCAACTTTGCAAAAAGTTGAAAATTTTGAATTTGGAAAACATTGTTTTTTTCAAAATTTTTGCCAAATTTCCATTTATTTCATAAATAAATACTAAACATATTAATTAAATTTCTCAACCAAGATGAAGTACAATGTGTCACGAAAAAACAATCTCAAAATCAACTGGATATGTTAAAGCGTTCCAAAGTTATAACCAAATAGACACATGTCAGATTTTAAAAAATGGGCCGTGTCAGGAAGGTGAAAAGTGGCTTCAGCGTTAAGGGGTTAAATGCAAGACAAACGTGTGAGTGCTGCCTTTCAGTATTTGGGGAGATTGCTAGGGGCGGCAGCAGGATAGCACTGTCAGGAAACCAAGATGTAGGGACAATGAGGAACATAAGATGTTGTGATGCCTAAAGGAGAAGATGGAGGACGCGTCACCTGCAAGCACTGGATGTAACACATAGGGATTTCTCCTGTATTTCTGTAGCTGTATATACCAGAAGTAACCTTGTTATTGGCACAACCACATGTGATTATGGATATGTACAGGATTATGTACAGGGGGGGGCATTACTGAAAGTGCAATACACATGCATTGGGGCCCGTGCCCTGGATCTTTTACCACCCTAGCAACGCCCCTGGCACCAACAATTGTCGGCTGCAGGTGTCTGGAAAGTGCTCACGGGTTGAGCCCTGTCCATACAAGGTGGGTACTTGCTTTAAAATAGCGCCCAAAGTTGAAATAGCCACTATTCTACATATAGAAACAGTAATACTAAGTGAGTGAAAGGCAGTACAGTCTTCAAAATGGTAGCATTAAAAACGTCATCTAATCTCACAAAAATTTAACCCACACACAGCTCTGTACACTGAAGTATGAAAAAGTTATTAGCTTTCAAAGATGACAAAATGAAAAATTTCTTTTTTGTACAGGGGGTTAGAGCTTTTGGGCTAGAGAAAGAGGGAAAAAAGCCCCTCCCCTTTTTTCATAAACCACGCCCATTGTCGCACCCCCAAGCATAGTATAGTTTCGTCCTTAATGGCTGTCACATAGTATAATGCCCCCTTTCTGTGGCAACATATATTACAATCTCTTTAAAGGAAACCTACCACCACGAATCTACCTATTAAAGTAGATCCAGTGGCAGGTTCCTCCAATGTATAGATGTATAGCCCTTTTTAGGATCTACCTTAATAGGTAGATCCGTGGTCGTAGGTTTCCTTTAACTATTTGCTCCCTTTAAATTAGTTCCCCAACTTTTATTTATCTCCCCAAAATTATAATGCCCAAACTTTCTGTACTCATATTCCCCCTTCATCATGTTGTGGCCTCCTGTCCTCCTCCATCCTTTTCACATTGTGTCCTGCACTCCATCCTCCTCATATTGTTGCCTCTGACCTCAATCCTCCTTAGCCTTGTGGTCTCTGACCTCCATCCTCCCTAGCAATGTGGCCACTGGCCTCCATCCTCCATATTAGTGTGCACTCTTGTCCTCCATCCTCATATTGTGGCCTCCTGTCCACCATCCTCTTCATATTGCAGCATCCTGTCCTCCATCCTCCTCATATTGTGACCTCCTGTCCTCCATCCTCCTCATATTGTGGCCTCCTCTCCTTCATCCTCCTCATATTGTGGCCTCTCCTCCATCCTCCTCATATTGTGGTCTCCTGTCCTCCATCCTCCTCATATTGTGGCCTCCTGTCCTCCATCCTCCTCATATTGTGACCTCCTGTCCTCCATCTTCCTCATATTGTGGCCTACTCTCCTTCATCTTCCTCATATTGTGGCCTACTCTCCTTCATCCTCCTCATATTGTGGACTCTCCCCCATCCTCCTCATATTGTGCTCTCCTGTCGTCCATGCTCCTCGTAATGTAGCCTCCTGTTCTCTATCCTCCCTAGTATTGTGGCCTCTGAACTCCATCCTGCCTAGTATTGTGGCCGCTGGCCTCCATCCTCCCTATTTGTGTGTACTTCTGTCCTCCATCCTCTTCATATTGTGACCTCCTGTCCTCCATCCTCTTCATGTTGTGGCCTCCTGTCCTCCATCCTCATATTATGCCCTTCTGTCCTCCTTCCTCTTCATATTTTGGCCTCCTATCCTCCATCCTCCTCATATTGTGGCCTCTTGTCCTCCATCCTCCTCATATTGTGTTCTCTTACCTCCATCCTCCTTAGTGTTATGGCCTCCTGTTCTCCATCCTCCTCATACTGTGGTCTCATGTGTTCCATCCTCCTTTTACTGTGGCCTCCTGTCCTCCATCCTCTTCAGATTGTGACCACATGTCCTCCATCCTCCTCATATTGTGGCTTCCTATCCTCCATCCTCCCTCATATTATTGTCTCTGACCTTCATATTGTGGCCTCCTGTCCGCGATCCTCCTCATATTGTGGCCACCTGTCTTCCATCCTCCTCATATTGTGGCATCCAGTCCTCCACCCCCCTCACATATTGACCTCATGTCCACCATCCTTCATATTGTGCCCTCTAACTTCCATCCTTCATATTGTGGCCTCTGACCTCCATCCTTCATATTATGGCCTCTGACCTTCATCTTTTATATGGTGGTCTCTGACCTCCATCCTCTGTATTGTTGTCTTTTACCTCCACCCTGTGGTCTCTGACCTCCATCCTCTATATTGTGGCCTCTTACCTCTATCCTTTATATTGTGGCCTCTGACCTGCAGCCTTCATATTGTGATTTCGGACCTCCATCCTCTATATTGTGGCCTGTGACCTCCATCCTCCATATTGTTGCCTGTGACCTCCATCCTCCATATTGTGGCCTCTGACCTCCATCCTTTATACTGTGGTCTCTTACCTCCATCCGGTGGTCTCCATCCTCCATCTTGTGGTCTCTGAATTCCATCCTCCAATATTGTGGCCTCTGACCTATATCCTCCATATTGTGGCCTCTGACCTCCATCCTTCATATTGTGGCCTCTGACCTCCATCCTCTATATTGGGGCCTCTGACCTCCATCCTTCATATAGGAGCCTCTGACCTCCATCCTTCATATTGTTAAATAGTAGAAAAAATCGAGCAACGTGTGGTTCCAAAAAGGAAAAATATAAAAACATTGTTTTATTAAGGTCACATTAAAAATATCACAATGCCATGGCAGGGAATACCAATATAGAAATGAGAAGACTGAGAGGAAGTATACATGGGATATATACATGTATATATAAGTCAAATTGCAAAATTAAAAAGATGGGATCGGCACTACTAAAGTGATATAGAGTCAAAATGGCGGTCAAAGCTTATATAAGTCAAATTGGTCAACAATGAATAGAGATGAATATGGAGCAGCTGATGACTGAAAGACACACCCCCTGGAGAATCACTTGATCGGAATGAGGGAAACAGTAATATAATGCATAAATGCTGTTAGGCGCTCTTAATGGAGCTGGTAAGTCAATAAGTATACATGAGGTCATTACGATAGTTCATGCCTTTAGGGTATCTTGTTTCCAGAGTTAAAGGGGTATTCTCGTTTGGGCACTCACATTCAGTTTCACTAATCTTCCATATATAAACATTTCTTCAATTGGATTTTATTAAAAAAAATTTTCCTGTGTGAAGATAATTTCTCATAAATGTAGTGATGTTGTCCCTTAGAAACGAGATAGCTTCCTCAGATACGACCATGTCACACTCTGGCAGCAGTGGCCATACTTGCGCTATAGAGTGCTGCCTGACCTCCTGGATTCAGCGATCATTACCATAGGACGGCTGTGGGACATGTAGTAACTCACAGACATTTCATATACAAAAACTTTTTGTTTCTTTGTGCAATCAATCCAGCAGAGGTGGCCGTATCCGAGGAAGCTATTTCGTTTCTAAGGGACAAAATGACAACATTTATGAAAAATTATCTTCACACAGGAACATTTTTTTTAATAACATCAAATTGAAGAAATGTTTACATATGGCAGATTAATGAAACTGAATGTGAGTGCCCAGACGAGAATACCCCTTTAAGCTCCAAATTGCTTCTCTTACATGGACTTTGTGGGACCAGTCTCCTCCTCTTATCGATTTCATCACTTTTTGGATGGGTATGACTCTCATATTGTCCAGATTATCTGAATGATGGTCTTGCAAGTGTCTTGAGGCTCCAGATAAGTGTATATTACAATTTAATGATGATGGTTTACATATTGTTGCTGTAGCTCCAGAAATGTGTTCCACAACACGGTTTTAAGTTTTCTGATGGTACACCCTACGTATTGCATGTTGCATTGAATACAGTTGATTGTGTAGATAAGATGATGGGAGTCACAGTTAATGAAATTTTTGATTTGATATGTAGCAGATGTTATGAAGGAAGTATGATTCTGTGTTTGTACATTATATTTGCATATGTTACATCTGGAGTTATTACATTTGTAACTGCCTTTGAGGGATGGCCATGTGATGTTGGTAGGCTTTAGGTGAAATTGAGTGGAAGCTAATGTATTACCCAATGTTTTGGCCTTTCTTGAGACATATGAGCAGCCATCTTTTAAGATTTGTGCCAATGTTTTATCTTGATATAAGATGGGTATGTTACATTTAAGGATGGATACAATATTGTTATACTGTTTGTTGTATGAACTGTAGTAACAAAAGTAACTTTTTATTATTATGTGGACTGTATTCTGTAACAGATGTCTGTTATACCCTCTTGCTTGTAAAAGTATGCTGAGATGCTTTTTCATATCTTTCTATTGTAGAACAGATCCTTTTAGTCCTTATGAATTCTCCTTTAGGTATGGCATGGTGAGGATGGCATGAGGAGGCATGTAGGAGAGTATTTCCGGATGTTGGTTTTCTAAAGATGTCCGTTTCGATTTTCATTTGTTTTGTATCTCCTATTAGAAGAAGGTCCAGGAAGGGAATCTCACATGTGGAAAAATGATGAGTAAAAGATAAGTTATATGAATTATTGTTAAGATATGTGATGAAATTTGGAATGGAAACTGGGGGACCCTTCCAGATGCAGCTTACTTTGCCTGGAGGCCGTCAGGAAGGGGTGGGGCTTGTGACGGATCAGGCGGAGGGACGGGGCTTGGTCCAGAAAGACGGAGTGGCCGGGACATAGTGGCATGACAACCTCAGTGAGTGCGGGACACCTCAGAAATGTTCGGGGCATTTTTCCAATCGCCCGGGATGGCAAGACTGAGGGAACATACATCACGTTTTCTGGTGCGTTTTCGACGCATTCCAAAGGCTTCAGCCTGAATCACATGCAGAGGTAACATCGTGTTTCTATAGCATTTGCTAAAACGCAACGTTACTTAAGCATGTGTTCAAAGCTGATGCCTTTGGAATGCGCCAAAAACACATAAAAAAACGTGACCCAATGCTTTGGGTGAACGGTCCCCGAGGTTAAAAAAGGTAACTCTCCCGCTGAAACCGGAAGATTGGGAGCTATGTATAGGAGACATGTCATTTGTTGTGCACAGTAAAAACTGTAGAACCAAGCCCATGGACATGGAATAGTAAATACCTTTACAATGAAGTGCAATTTGTTACAAGCTCTCGCACAGCTATTAACTTACGCACTGTCTTTTGATTGTGATTAACAGGTGAGGTTATTTGCCTTACATCTTAAACACATGTAACAGTAATGTAATTTGTGAATGAAAATGTTAATAGTAATATAAGAGGAAAATGTGTTTGCAATGTTTGTTTTCAAAACCATAAAAATGCACCAAAACACAACGTATGAATGCCGACCTGAGGGCTCAATCACACGATGCGCTGTGGTTCATTTTTTGATGCGTTTTTGGCGAGATGAACTCTTCCCGATGCTCGACTGTGCTCGTCTCGAATAACGACCCCATTGAGGTCAATGGGAGACTCGAGCATTTTTCAAGGGGACCAAGGCTCTGCACAGGCAGCTTGGCCAAACCCCTGGGAAACCTCAGAAAAGATGGAAACACCACGGAATGGACAGGAAACACAGGGCAGCATGCATGGATGCCGTCTGAGGCCTGGCTTATCGTACCATTATGCCCAAATTATGGGCAACACAGCTGGCCATGACAGAGTGACCGAATGAGGCTAGAAGCATCTAACAACATCATAATTGACCCTGACTCTATAGGACGGCATGCAGAGGCAGCGCAGCATCGGCAGGCTGAGAGTGTCTGGCGACATACCCTAAATGACTCAGGCTTCACAACAAGGAGGTGAGCAAAAGCGCTGAAATGATTTCCTATGTGAACAAAAGGTTCGGTATAGCCCGAAAATGAGCCTGACACAGCTCTTTGATAAGGGCAACGACATGTGGAGGCAGCCATGGAGACGACTTCCATGATTGAGCGACAGTATGGGCATTCATATTGCGCTGCTATGATTGCAACTTCAGGTCTCCAGCATTGCGGCGACCGATGGGGCCGAGTTACACTATGTATCTGGTGAAACACCTGAAAATTCTGCCTGACACAGCTCGTTTGATAAGGGTGACGATTATGGAGGCAGTGAACTAGTCGTAGATTAAGGTGCTGCAGTTAAACTATGTTAGTTGATCTTGAGATGGAGCTGGCGCTCCGCTGCCAGCGAGCTTTCGCCAATCCAAGCCCCTGTCTCTAGGCTTACTCCCCAAAACATACCTCTCAAGAACCGTTTTGTATAGATCAAGTGTAGTAGCGTTCTTATAGTTTAGGATATGGCGGGTGTGGGAATGTAAACAATGCGTAAGAAGCGCTGAAATACTATCGTAAATGATAAAAGTTTGCCAGTATTTTTTGTGGATTACACAGCAGGGTGGCGACAAAGTTAACAAGTTTGATTTGGAAGCCATGAAAACAACCAAAATTCTGCCTGACACAGTTCGTTTGATAAGGAGAACCATGTATGGAGGCAGCTATATGGACCTTTTGGGCAGCTATGGCGATGACGTCTGGAGGTAGCAATGGAGACAACGTTGGAGCCACCTAAAAAGACACATGTGGAGGCTGCTATGGAGACAATTTAATTTGGTAGTGCCGTATGTGCAGTCCAAAAAAGTTTCAACCAGAGAGCAGTAGGTTGGTCCTCCAGAATATAAATAGATTGAGTGCCTGTATGTGGCACTCCCAAAATTTGCTTAAAACAGAGGTATTGGTAGGTGGCCCTCCAGAAAAATTAAATACATAGAGTCTATATAGCTAGAGCCAGTTGGCCCTGTCAAAAAATAGCCAGTTTCCTCTGCTTTAGTGTACAAGAGGAGGAGAAGAGGACAATGAGGAGGATGGTGCGTGCATACATTATTCAGGTTGAGATTCTTTCACCTGGTGGGAATTGAAATCCGGAGAAATCCAGGCTTTAATTCACCTTGATAGGTCAGCCTGTCAGCGCTGTCATTCGACAGGTGTGTACGCTTATCGGGATGGACAACCGCTAGCGGGCAGGGCATGCAAGAACCTCCAGCGTACAGGCCGGTTTCGTTCGAGCCACATGTTCCAGCTTTGTCGTGATTAGAAAGTTTGAGAGGTGGACCTACGAAGTTTTTGGGGTGGTCGGGACCTATGTTCAGAGGATTTTATTCATATTTCTTGCATCTCTGCAAAAAAAAGAAGTCCTTTGACCTAGATGTTAAAAACTTAACTGTTTATTAATTTTTGGATTAGGAACTAAATAGTCTTTTTAGTATTCCATTCAGATATTAGGTACTGTAAACATGTGCATTTAAGTTAAAAACGTGATGTGGTGAAGTGGGTACTATTTTAGGTAGAAACAGGGGGGAGAGGGTAGATTTTTTGGTATAGACTGGAGGGGACTATATTTGTTACCCCCCGTTTTTTTTGCGGTTGTAATAGCCGCTCTTCAGTTAACCACCCAGCCATCCAAGATACCCTATTCTATCTCCTTCCTATTATTTGCCTAGCTTTGGTGTGTCGCTGGCAGATCAACACAGTGCTATATTTAGCTTTGTCCCACTACGTATCACCACTACTAAAAACGTGATTATAACGCTCTGGCAGCCCCCCCGACATGTTTCGCCATGATTCTGGCGTCTCAGGGGGTATCGGGCTGAACTATGCGCTCGGCGTGTTTTCTACTCCTTTTGACCCTTGTAATGTGACGTCATTAGGGGGATGGTGCAGTCCAGGGACCAATCCCGCGGTCTGTATTATCGGAAGTGTCTCAGCTGTTTGTCTCTATGGCCCACCTCATTGTTACCTATTGGCTGTTCGCTGTGACATCATTATTTATTTCCGGCCGATTGAGAGGACATCTGGCGCATGCGTGACCGACTTGTACATTCCCATGCGGATTCTTATTGCGCTGCGTGCCGACTTAGATGAATTCGTATCGCGGATGGCGGGTTCTTACTAGGCGCATGCGTGCCGACTTAGATGAGTTGATATCGGAGATTCATATTGCGCATTCGGCGTTTGACTTATATTTTTCAGTATGATATTTCGCTTGTGCCAGGTGCGCATGTGTTACTGACTTAGTTGTTTTTTAGCAGACGTTTCTCAGTGTTGGCCCTCTTGTGATTAGACAGTTTATAATTGTCTCGCAGCGCGTGCCGCACTTAGACGAAATGTTCCAACAGGTAATTCATACCTTGTAGATATTTATGGATCTGATATATAATTTTTTGTCCTTTTAGGTTGGCGATAATGGTCATATTGGCACAGAGGAGGGGAAGTTAATTTTTAGCCATAAGACTGCTGTTTGTCTATTGGGTCTCTTTGATCCATTTTGATCACACGGGTCACAATCAGTACGATCGGTATCCTTGGAGGGTATGGTAGTTACCATACAATAAATTTGTATTTTCCATTTTCAAAATATGTGGATTATACATTTAATACAAAGAGTATTACTGTGTTCCTTGATCTACATCATATAATGTTCATAGTGGAGGAATTTCAACTTGAAGGATGTTAAATAAAGGGGTAAAGGGTGAAACCCTCATTCAGACCATGTGGGCTTAGACTTTAAGTCATAGATCCATCGTCGGCTTCTAATTGCATTAGTTGGCGAATCCCACATTGCCCTTTCTACGGGCCAGTTTTAAGGTGTCAATTCCCAAAACCTCAGATTTCCATGTCGCCATTATGTTTCAAAACGTAAATGTCTGCCTAGGGACGTGTCTTTTCTTTCCCCGTTCGATAGCTCGCTGAGGTGAGATGATATTCTTCTTCTCAATTCTTGGGTTGTCTTCCCTATGTATAGTTTAGGGCAGACTGCATTTTGCGGCGTAGACAACGTTCATCATGGGTTTTGCATTAATGATTTTGCGAATTTCATAACTTTCTTTTCTGTTGGCGGGTTGGTGAAAGTTTTAGTTTTCACCCATGTATTTACAAAAAGTGCAGGTTCCACACAGGATGAGATCCTTTGAGGGAGCTTTGTAGCCAGTCACTACCTTTGAATATTTGGTCTTGAGAGGTGACTGTGTACTAGTAACTCTTTTCTTATGGTTCTTTCCCCTCCGATATGTTTATAGTACGGGAGGGTTATACATATTTTTAAGTCTTTGTCATTACTCAGGATGGCCATAAGATTTTTAGAACCCCCCATGACTTTCTTGTGAATAGCATCGCGAGTGCCGATGCATCTTACTATATACGCTCCATTATCTTTAGGTCTGTTTATAGAAGGTCCTCTCTTTTGGTAAGTTTCGCTCTGTGAAAGCTTTGTGTAAGGTCTTTTTGGGATAGCCGCCCCCTCTCTCTAAATCTGGAATAGAGTTGGGGCATTCTCTTCTTTCAAAATCTCCCTCTCGGACAGTTGCCCTCGCTCTGATGTATTGCCCCACTGGTATTCCGCTTCTAAAGAGTGTGGGGCCAGCTCTCCCAGTTTAGAAGATTGTTTGTGGCAGTTTCCTTCCGGTAGATAGTCGTGTGAAGGTGTCCTGTGTGATCGATAGTAATATGAGGTCCAGAAATTGATTTTTTTTTTATTGATTTCTGAAGTGAACTTCATGGCAATGGTGTTTTGATTTAATTTGTGTATGAATTCCTGGAAAGTGGGGACATCTCCCTCCCAGAGGACCAGCACGTCATCTATCTACCTTCCCCAGAATGTATGTGTTTGGTATATGGATAAAACTCTTCAGTGAAGACGTGCTGGTCCTCCCCACCATCCAAAAAAAGATTGCGTATGTGGGGTGCGCAGGTGGTGCCCATGGCGGTTACCTTTTAGCTGATGGTAAAAGGCACCGCAAAGAGAAGTAATTGTGGGTAGTAGAAGGTGAGAAGTGACCAGGGTGAACGTATTGTTGTTGTGTGAAACTGAGTGCTCTTGTGTGTTCAATAGAATTGAACTGCTTTTAAGCCTAATTTGCTGGATACTGCTGTTAATGTCCAACGTCCAGACTGGCTATGTACGTCTCAGGAGTGACCGTGATGTCGTGAAGTTTAGTTATCAGATCTTTGGTGTCTTGAGGTAGGATGGTAAAGACCCACAAAGGTTTGTAGAATTTTATCGACATACTTGCTTATGCCTGAGTCACTCAGGCATAAGCAAGTATGTCGCTAAAATTCTACAACCTTTGTGTGGTCTTTACCATCATACCTTCAAGACAACCAAAGATCTGATACAAACTTCACGACATCACGGTCACTCCTGAGACGTACATAGCCAGTCTGGGACGTTGATACATTAACAGCAGTACCAGCAATTTAGGCTTAAAAGCAGTTCAATTCTATTTGAACACGAAGAGCACTCAAGTTTTCACACACATAAGTTTCACCCTGTCACTTCTACCTGCTCTACTTACCCACAATTACTTTCTTCTTGGCGTGCCTTTTACGCATCAGCTACAAGGTCGCCATGGGCACCACCTCGCACCCACATCACGCGAATCTTTTTCTTGGTGATGGTGGGAGGACCGACAGGAAACAGCAGAGGCAGCATGCATGGATGCCCCTGAGGCTGCCTAATCTTGGGATGGAGCTGGCGGTCCACTGCCAGGTGAGATTTCGCCTGTCCAAGCCCCTGTCTCTCGGCTCCTCCCCACCCAAAATGGGCCTGGGGGCCAGAAGCGTTTACTTTGAAAAAATTATAATTTTCAAAGCAGGCCGGGTCATTTGAATATTTCACCTAGGAATAATGGAATAGCATAGTGGTTCTATTTTTAATTGTTTTTACGGAAATGGTTCCATGATTAAGAGCGACAGTATGGGGCATCCATATTGCGCTGCTATGATTGCAACTTCAGGTCAGCCTTAATCACATGCTAAGGTTACATTGGGTCTGCTAAAACACTGGGGCTCATTTACTAAGGACGCACAATGGATCTAATCCCGTCAGACGCATTTTCGTCGGGTTTCCCGGCGATTTCCATTTTTGCGCCGAATTGCCCCGAGATTTTGGCCGCACACGATCGGATTGTGGCGACAGAAATGGGGGGGAGGGGGGTGTCAGACCTCGGCGCAGAAGTGACAGATGCAGGAACTCGGGCGCACGATCTTTGTGAATCGCAGCAGCTCCGAATCGGACAACGCACTGCGGGATCGGGACAGGACAAGGTAAGTAAATATGCCCCGATGGGGCTTATTTACTAAGGTCCCATGGCCGTAGTTCCATATTGTAAAATTGTGTCGCAAGCCAAGCACTTACATGCAACGGGAAGAAGAAGCGACAGATGCAGGATTTCGTGTGCGCGCTGGTAGTGAATCGCGGCAGCTGTTCATTCTCGTCGGGGAACGCACCTCGGGGATCGCGCTGGGACAGGTAAGTAAATCTGCCCCAATGTAACCTTAGCATGTGATCAAGGCTGAAGCCTTTGGAAGGCATCAAATACGTTGCATCAAAAAATGTGACGCAACACATCGTGTGGGTGTTCAGTTTTTCAGATGCAGTTTTCGGAACTAAAAGCAGGTATGGATCATAATTAGAGATGAGCGAGCACTAAAATGCTCGGGTACTCGTTATTCGAGATGAACTTTTCCCGATGCTCGAGTGCTCGTCTCGAATAACGAGCCCCATTGAAGTCAATGGGAGACTCGAGCATTTTTCAAGGGGACCAAGGCTCTGCACAGGGAAGCTTGGCCAAACACCTGGGAACCTCAGAAAAGGATGGAAACACAACGGAAATGGACAGGAAACAGCAGGGGCAGTATGCATGGATGCCTCTGAGGCTGCTTAATCGCACCATTATGCCAAAATTATGGGCAACAGCATGGCCATAACAGAGTGACAGAATGAAGCTAGATAGCATCTAAAACATGCAATAATTGACCCTGACACTATAGGGAACGGCATGCAGAGGCAGCGACAGCAGCGGCAGGCTAGAGAGTGTCATGGCGACATACCCTAAATGGACTCAGGCTTCACCAAAGGAGGTGAGCAAGAAGCGCTGAAATGATTTCCTATGTGAACAAAAGGTTGACGGTATGAGCCCGAAAAATGAGCCTGACACAGCTCTTTTGATAAGGGGACGACATGTGGAGGCAGCCATGGAGACGACTTCCATGATTAAGAGCGACAGTATGGGGCATTCATATTGCGCTGCTATGATTGCAACTTCAGGTCTCCAGCATGGCGGCGACAGATGGGCCGAGTTACACTATGTATCTGGTGAAACACCTGAAAATTCTGCCTGACACAGCTCGTTTGATAAGGGGACGATGTATGGAGGCAGTGAACTAGTAGTAGATTAAAGGTGCTGCAGTTAAAACTATGTTAGTTGGATCTTGAGATGGAGCTGGCGCTCCGCTGCCAGGCGAGCTTTCGCCAATCCAAGCCCCTGTCTCTAGGCTACTCCCCAAACAGCACTTCTAAGAACCTTTTGTATAAGATCAAGTGTAGTAGCGTTCTTATAAGTTTAGGATATGGCGGGTGAGGGGAATGTAAACAGATGCGTAAGAAGCGCTGAAATAATATCGGTAAATGATAAAAGTTTGCCAGTATATTTTGTGGATTACACAGCAGGGTGGCGACAAAGTTAACAAGTTTGATGTGGAAGCCATGAAAACAACCCAAAATTCTGCCTGACACAGTTCGTTTGATAAGGAGACCATGTATGGAGGCAGCTATATGGACGACTTTTGGAGGCAGCTATGGCGATGACGTCTGGAGGTAGCAATGGAGACAACGTGTGGAGCCACCTAAAAAGACGACATGTGGAGGCTGCTATGGAGACAATTTAATTTGGATAGTGCCTGTATGTGGCAGTCCAAAAAAGTTTTCAAACCAGAGGAGCAGGTAGGTGGTCCTCCAGAAAAATTAAATAGATTGAGTGCCTGTATGTGGCACTCCCAAAAATTGCTTAAAACAGAGGATTGGGTAGGTGGCCCTCCAGAAAAATTAAATGCATAGAGTACTATAGCTAGCTAGAGCCAGTGGCCTGTCAACAAATAGCCAGTTCCTCTGCTTTAGTGTACAAAGAGGAGGAGAAGGAGGCACAATGAGGAGGAGGAGTGGTGCAACATGATTCGGTGAGATTCTTTTACCTGGTTGGAGAATGAAAATCCGGAGAAATCCAGGATTTATCACCTTGATAAGCGTCAGCCTGTCAGACGCTGTGCAGTCGGACAGGTATTTGGTTTGTGTACGTGTATCGGGATGGACACACGCTAGCGGCAGGCCGGGCTAAGAACCTCCAAGGCGTAAACAAGCGCCAGTTGAGCACATGTCCAGCTTGTCGTGTGATTAAGAGTTGAGCGGTGGACCTCCGAAGTTTTGGGGTGCTCGGGGAACCTATGTTCAGAGGAGTTTATTCAATTTTTGCTCTCTGCCAAGAAAAACAATGAAAAAGAAGTCCTTTGAACTAGATAAAACTTAACTTTATTATTTTTGGATTGGAATAAATAGTATTTGTAGTATCACAATTTCAGATAGTAGTAAAGTAACATGTGGCAATTAAGTTAAAAACGTGATGTGTGGAATGGGGTACTATTCGGTAGAACAGGGGGAGAGAGGGTAGAGTTTGGATAGACGGAGGGGAATAGTGTTCCCCGTTTTTTTGCGGTTGTAATAGCCGCTTTTCAGTAAACCACCAGCCCAGCCAAGATTCCCCTATATCTCCTTCATAGGATGTGCCCTAGTTGGGTGTGCGCTGCGATCAAACACAGTGCCAATATTAGCTTGTCCATCTACGTTCCACACTACTAAACGTGATTATAAACGATTCAGGCAGGCCCATCCCGGACCTGTTTCGCCATGAATTCTGGCGTCTCAGGGGGGTATCGGGGATGAAACCTAATGGCTAGGCGTGTTTCTACTCCTTTCTGAACTTGTAATGTACGTCATGAGGGGGAGTGCAGTCAGGGACCAATCGCGGGTCTGTATTATCGGAAGGTGTCTAGCTGTGTCTCTATGCCCACCTCTTATACCTGATGGTGTTCGCTGTGACATCATTATTTCGGCCGAGTGAGAGGACATCTGGCGCATGCGACCGACTGTACCTACACATTGCGGATTCTTACTTGCGCTGCGTGCGACTTAACATGTTGAAGCTTCGTATCAGTCGGCTGACGCTGCTCGTATCTTAGCACCGCGACAAAGCCGTGAACCCGTACTTAGATGAGTTGATTTAAGATATAGTAGGATCTCAGCATTGATGGTGCGCCATGCGTCGCGAGGCTTCGTATTTCACTTACGTATATTGTGTATGTGTATGTACTAGCTTGTTAGGCGGGTTGTGTGCCATAGGTGCACGCACAATGTGGTGAACACTGGGGCTCTTGATGTGAATTTTAGCCAAGACGTTTAAATCAATGTGTTTCGGACCTCCGGAGAGACAAGCCATTTATTGAAAGGTCTGGGGCAGGCACGTATGCCAAGACTCTAGACGAAATAGTCCAACAGAAAGTAATAGATATATCTGTACTGAGAGAGTGGATTTAGGATTGATATATAGATTGTGTTTGCCTTTTCAATAGCGTTACGGCCGCTAATGGTTGTGGAGTGGCAGGGGTACGCGAGAGGGGGAGGAGTTAAGAAGTTTTTATCCCTGTGTTGCAGCCAACTACAAGGCCTGGACTGTATTGACAGATTGTGGTCTATCTTTGATCCCACTTTGAGTCACAGGGGTCACACTCACGAGTACGTGGCGCAGTAATCCTTAGGAGGGTACTGCTATGGTAGTTACCGAGTGGACCATAACTAAAGTTTGTTATATTTCCGCTATTTCATCAAAAATATAGGTGGCAATATACATTCTAATCCATTAAAGAAGTAGGGACGTTTCGTTGCATTCGTTGAAGTGCTCGTCATTATGTCATCTTTGTAGGGTATAAATTTTGTTACTCTAGTGGAGGGGAATGGTGGGTACTTGAAGGCCATAAAGTTACAATTCAATAAGAAGGGGTAATAGGGGCGGAAACCTCAGGTTCAGCGGATGGATACGCGGCTCTAGACCGTTTAAGTCTGATGTCGATCACCCATCGTGCTTCTGACAATTGCATTCGTGGACGAATCCAATCGGCTGGAATTAGCCCACGACGGTCAATAATGTCATCATCACCCACGAGTGCGACCGGGGTGGAAAACCTGGGCATCGGAAAGAGGTTTCAGCAGTGAACCCAGGACAAGTGGTGTGTAATTCTGGTAAGGGTCCAGAAACATTCCTCAGAGTAGCCGTTTCAAATGTCCAAATTTCCTGGGGAGGGGGAAGGACTGGGGGAAGGCAGGCTGGGTGGAGGAGCTGGAGGAGTGCTATTTTGGTGACAGGGGTATACTGCGTGGGAGAGACTGACTGGTGGAACAATGGACTAGACGCGCAGTGTCCGAAATCCATGACATCACCCTTAGCACTGTCTGTGTCGTTCTGACCATCCCATGTCTACCACAAGTCCCATATCACTGAGGCATGAACCTAGGGAGTATTGCCTCTGCGCGGCGTTCCCGGCTCCCTTATCAGCAGGTTGGTGTCCAACACCCGCCAGTGACCACGGCCTCTGCACCCCTGCCAGTAGTTGGCGCCCACGACCTCGTCCTCTACACCCTCCCTCTAGCCCTTGTTCAACATTTTCAAAACTAAAGTGTAAACTGTACATTTTTTGTGTTTTTTTGTATTTTTGTGGGGTTTTTTTTAATTTTTGTGTTTTTTGTTTTTGTTTATTTTTAACAAAACGATCATAAGAATCACACAGCAACACCAGACGAAGATATGATTTGCTATGGCAGTGTTTCTAACCTACACTGACAGCACACAACAGGTATTTGCTGTGCTGTGCCTGTGATTTACTTCAGTTTTGACAAAAAAAAAAAAAAACGTCAGGCCTGTGCTAATTCAATCGAAACCTAAATAAATTGCCCACTTAGGTGTTTGTAGATGATATGTGTGTCACTAGAGTACAATAGAACGTTCGCAAGCTCCCTTGCAAATTTCGTCACATATGTACAGCTGCACTTAGATGCCAGCAAGCCAGCCCCAAGCAAACAAAAAAAAATTGTAGCCCTAACAAGGCTGTTGGTGTTCTTGTGATCAAACTCCTGCCTAACAGTAAGCTAATCGAAACACCCTAACGCTTTCCCTGACCAGCAGCAGTCTCTCTCCCTACGCATCCAGACAGAGAGATCGAGCAGGCGCGGGCAGGGGCTAGTATTCCAGGGTCACCTGATCAGGGCCACCAACCACTGTCTATCGACCGTGTAGGGTACACGTCATGTGGGTGGAATGCAGGAGTCTCATGCTTGTGATTGGCTCTGTTTCTGGCTGCCAAAAAGCAAAATGGCGGGAGATGGCCTTTTCTCTAGCTGGCGAAATATTTGTCCGAGCAAAGAGCAGTTGCGATGCTCTTATTCATGTTTGATATGCCAGATATGATATGGTACCTACATCAAGCTGCCAAGATACTAATCCCAAGGAGATGGTGTTCAGACTCCCCACCCTCTCAGTCTTGGAGTGGTTGGCAGAAGTCGCTTCCACTCATAGGATGGAGGAACACAAATCATACTGCTTATCCACACTGAGTCACTTCTTTCCATTCATACCTTCCTCCCCTTACATACCGATCACGAGCACTCCTAGATGGAAGGTGTCTGTGGAAGGGTGGACCTCCATCCAACCTCTTTGTGTCACTTACGGCTTCCCGTCTCCTCTCCCTCCATTCCTCTACCCCGCTACGTTTAACCCTTTGGAAAGTTTCACTCTCTTATTCTTTTTTGTTTCTATTCCCAAACTATCTAAAGCTAAAAGCCTGACTATACAAACAGCTAATGTCTCCTCTGTACTGTGTTGCACTACTTTGGTTTGCTATACCCTACGTGCATTGGTTTTGGATCGGTCTTCAATCCTATGGCCACCCCTCAGCCACTACAACACAATCAGAGGGGACTGTTGTACATGGCAGTCTCTTGGCTGCAACATACAGAAGCCTTTAAGGCCAGGACCGAGGCTGGGTCAGTAGACAACTGTGAGTGAAACTAACTTACTTTTGATTGTCATCCTTAGACAGTCAAGCAGATTGTAGATATAAGGGGTTAAACGGCCCGTCAGAACTCTCCATGCAGACAGATGCTTTTAAGGACCAGGCTCTGTATATAACAGCTGCTCTCAGGCTTTTGATCGCTAGGTAGCGGTCACTATATTTAGGAACGAGCAACATTACCTGTTATTATTCGTTGAAAAAAGACACTTGTCCTCAAGTTCAACCAAGGGGAAGGGACTGTGAGATGGATTAGGGGGATTTTGGGGAAACAATTCTATATTAACATAACCAGCATTTATTAGGTGTAAAAAAACATCTAGACCATCTCTTGAAGCTCTCTGCTGTCCTGCTGTGGACCGAGCCTAGGCAGGCATTCAACACCTTGACAGTTCATATAAATTTATAGCATAGGAAGTAATAAGAACGGGTGGTTATCTTTAACCGTGTTCTGCACTCACTATTTTGGATTTTAGATGAATGTAAAAAATGTAACTAAATAAAATAAAGGATATGTCTGGCACAGCCTCATAGGGGCAGATTTACTTCCCGGTCCATTTGCGACCTCCCAGCGGCGCGTTTTCTTCGCTGGATTCGCGGCCAGACGGATTATGAAGGTAGTTTCTCCGCCGTCCACCCAAGTGGCGTCTGCGTGCTGAAAAACTATCGAACACGGCAAGAATTCACCAAGGCAGGCCGGCTGCTGAAGTAAACGCCAATCTTCGCAAACTCATTTGTCGTGTTTTTAAATGCGGCGGTTTTCCAAAATACGTTCGGGTTTTCGTTCAGGCCAGCCCCTGTATTTCCGTGTAGCGCGCATGCGGCGCCGATGCGCCACAATCCGATCGCTGTGCGCCAAAACCAGGGCAATACAGTAAAATCGCGACAAATCGGAAATATTCGGGGGTAACCCGTTGGGATAGAAAAACGGAATCGGCCCTTAGTAACTAGACCCCATAGTCTATGGACTAATTTATTGATTCATTTTTTTTTAGTAATAAGCCTCTTAATTGGTGTCGTTAATTTCTCGTATTAAGAACTATAGATGAAGGATTCCAGCACCCGAGATACAATAACATAAAATAATGGAAGCATACTTTTCCTTGTCTGAGGAGTAACAATGGAGCGGGACCGGAGTACATCAACAGATTGTCCCAAGTACAAGCCACCACCCCCGAGATGTAAGGTTCAGGTGAGGAAAGCTTGACCTCCGGCAGGCGAAGATCAGCACCGAGCGTATAATAAAGGCATAAGACGTAAGATAACAAAAGAGGAAGAGTAGAGCAGAAAATGATGGTAAAAAATCTTAATTTCACTTACACGAGATGATCCTCATCAAAAACAGTTTTACGAAAGCCAACAGCTCACAAATGAAATGGTTAATGTGGTTATCACAAAGAGTATATTTTGAGAAGAACCGAGGAACGGAACAAACAACTAAAAGTAACGAAAAAACACAGAGCCACCAGTCCTATAAACAATTACCCCAAGCATGAGGATGTGTATCGGAGAGGGGGCATATGGCAGTAATCGGTCATACGCCATCACGACGAGGAGCTGCTCTCGGACCCTTCACTATAAGGATGGTATTGATCTGGAGGGGAAAAAAAACACAGCTGCGAATGGGATATCCTTTCAGTGGAGAAGAGATCCGCCATAATCGTGGGTATAAGGGTTGTGGTAAAGCCGGTTAGTGAGTAACCAAGTCAAGTCACGATAATATACACAGGAAAAAGTACATGGGGTTGATGCAGCTTGGGTTGGTATGGTTATAAATATATGCAACTGTTTCCAGTTAACTGTCAACCAGGTAGATGATAAGAATAAGACAAAGAGTCGCAGTCATTTATCTTGGTGTCCATGGTAAATCCAAGTAAAATAAAATTCTTGTGGAAGATGGTGGTCTTGTTCTTGGTCTCCATCATGAAAGTTGTGAAATAATGGACCGGTAAAAAGGTTAACTAAGATAGTGGCTGGAGGATTGAATGGAACTGCGACAACTTACTATTTGCTTAGTTTCCGAAGCATGAACTTGACGCAAGGCTCTTGGTCTCCTCATTTGTAGTTCATAAGACATATTAACTTAGAAAATTACCATATAAGGCTTTCTCAAAGTTACCGTTAAAAGTAAATGATGTGCTCAAGAAATAGTTAGAGAATGGACATGTCGCTGTTTACTATATTTCTAGACCAATAATTATCGATCATTTAGCAAAAAAAATGCATTTGCTAAAAAATATACGCACTACATTTAGATAAAGATAATTTCAAGATCAACAAAGACAAAAATATACAAAAAAAACATAATGCTAAAAAATATAAAAAGCAATGTTACCTTAGGAGGATTTTCAGATCAATGTATTATGATCCGACCCACATCTTATAGGAAACAGGAGCTTTTATTAAAGGACGATTTTACCAGACGCAAACTCAAGAGAATGAATTATTTTTTCAACTAAATTCAAGACATCTCACCAGTGAGTTTACTTTAATATCTTTAATATATATTTTAAAGATGAAACATTTTTTTTAAATGCCAACATGTATTATCAATGGTTACCATCTCATCTGTCAGGAAGAGGTTCTGCCCACTTTCTACTTCATCTGTTTCAGGACCTTTTGGGCCTTCTACACCCCATTTTAAATACTCCTTTAACAAGACCCCATTGTGTTTAAGGTAACCTTGTCTATTGAACCACGCTCGGGATACGACAACGACACAGAGACAGTGCCCTGATCATAACCCACTTCCCAGGTTTCTCCCACCTTATAGCAGTAAGCCCTAATACTAGCCCACGAGACTGATTGATGGTCCTTCCTGCCAAAGTGCAAACACAGAGATAAGGCAAAATGGACACAAACCAGATAGATGGTCATAGAGCCCGGTCAAAATAACAGATAGTTAAACAAGTAAAATCATAAAAAACTGTAGAGTCGTCTGGAACTTAGCCAAGGACAAGGAATCCACTGAATAATGATCAGAGAAATGAGCAAGTCAAGAAGCTAACAAGAAAAACTCAGCAAAAAAGTGGGAGCAGGACGCTTAATTATCTCATGGGCTGCAGGGCTCAAGATCCCGTCGGGGAAGGTGTTAACTTTGATCCAAACCTGGACCCAAACTTAATATAAAGGTTTCAATGAACAAACAAATTAGGACTCAGTTGAACGGGATCGTTAAAAATATTAGTTCTTCCCCGGCATTTTTTTTCTTTCAAAAATACACTCGCGTGAATGGCAAAGATTAGGAGTAACAGTGCTGAGACTGATAGACCCTACGCGTTTCGATTAAAACACTTACTCATGGGCTTTGGGACACTACTGTACCAGCCAGTCTTATAATCACTGCCCCATTAGGTTATGTGTCATTGCTATATAAGGAAACGGTTCCTACGGTGTATTCACACATTTAGATTTGGTCTAAAATTATACAAAAAATGTTTCTCTTGTTATATTTGTTACATGGTTTCAGGCTTCTGGGTAGTGAACCCGGGAACACTGTGGACGATGAAACACGCTGACCTGGGGCGGAAGTCTACGGTCAAGTGGCACCCGGTTTTCTCTAGAGTCCACTCAGAAAGCAGGTTTGGTCTTTCTACGGTGCCACCAGGTGTTCTGCAGATGCAACTTGTCCGCTCGTGGCAGCCAAAGTCAAGGAACAAGTCGGCAGGCAATCTCATGGTCAGGGACAGCAATAGTCATACCCCAGCGGCGGCAGGCAACGGTTCAGGGTCTGTGTGGAGGTCAGGGCTGGCAGTGGAGGAGGAAATGGAATAGGTCGAGGGTCACAACGGGAGGTCAATTCACGGGAAACAGTCACAAAAACAGCTTTATCTTAGGCATGACAAAGATCTGGATGGAGATCAGGAGAAGCCGGCTTTAAAGAATCCGGGAATTGGTTAGTGGCAATCAGGATGTGCTTGGCCCCTTAACATTTTTCGAGAGCGGCGGAAGAGCCCCTAGGGAGAAGCGACGACGGAAGCAGTAGCGAGGCAAGGTGAGTGAGGATGGGGGAGCGGCGACCGCCATGGAGAGGGGCAAGTGTGAGATGTGGGTCGCCTCGCCTCCATGTATTTCTTTAAAATGTTTGGAGATGTTAACCCCTTAACGACTTGGCCTTTTTTAATTTTTCACTCCATTTTGTCACTTCCCCCACTCACTCAAAATCTATAACTTTTTATATTTTTCCACATAAAGAGCTATGTTTATGGCTTCATTTTCTTGGTAACAAATTGCCACTCGTAGTGACGGTATTTAATATCCCTGGGTCGTTACATGGGACGCGGGAAAAAAATTCCAAATGCAGTGAAAATGGTGAAAAAACACATTTGTTGCCGTTCTTTGTGGCTTGGATTTACAGCTTTCAACTGTGTGCCCCAAATGACATCTCTAAGCTTTATTCTTTGGGTTGCTACGATTACGTGGATACAAATTTGTTATAGTTATTGTTATAAGTCTCATACATTTAAAAAAATTAAAACCTCTTCCAAAATTTTTTTTTATTTGCATCTCTGGCGCCAATTAACTTTTTCTTACTTGGGTGCACGGAGCGTGGGTGTGTGTCATTTTTTGTGACTTTTGATGGCGTTTCATTCTAATCATTTAGGACTGTGCAGTATTTAATCATTTTTATTAATTTTTTTATATTTTCACAAATGGGCAAAAAAAATTTCATTTTCATCCTTTTGGATGCTATTTTCCAGACGGGGTTAAACGCAGTAAAACGTATTATATTTTGATAGATCGGGGCATTTTTAAGGATGCGGTGGATACCTAATGTGTTTATGATTTTACGTTTAATACTATTAATATCAGTTCTAGGAAAGGGTGAGGGGTGGTGATTTGAATTTTTAGTTTTTTATTAATAATTTTTTTTTTTTAACTTAAAACTTTTTTTCATACTTTACTTTTACTATTTTTCAGACTCCCTAGGGTACTTTACCCTAGGGTTGTCTGATCGATCCTACCATATACTTCCATACTGCAATATGCAGTATATGGGGATTTTACTCCTCATTCTTACAATGTGAGTGATAGCACATTGTAATGACTGGGTTCAAAACGAGACAGCTTTGGGGCCTTCGGAGACCGAAGCTGTCATGCATGGATCACCGCTCCCTGTGACTTCATCGGGGAGTGACGATCCGCGGCAAGATGGCGCGATCTTTTTGAAGCCTCCGGCGCATGCACGGCGATCGACGTGAAGCACCCTCGATCGGTGCTAGAACCGATCGCGGTGTTAACTGGAAGCCTTTGCCTGCAATATGCAGCACAAGATTACCGACTATGGAGAGGGCTCGGACCCGCGAGCCTCTCCATGCCGGGACCCGAGCGAGCGTCCACACTAGTACACGCGCTGCTCGTGAAGGGGTTAAAGGAGTCGTCCACTTTCAGCAAATAATTGATATTGTTTTTTTAAGGAAAAGTTATCCACTTTGCCAATATACAATCAGTCAACTTGTGTGGGAGGCAAGGAGTACTACAGCGCCTGCTGACTGCATACAAACAGACCATAGTAACCCTCTAGACCTTCCTTTAAAATCTGTAACTTCAAAAAAAATGCCCAGGTGCGTGAATAGTTATAGGCTAGACAGCATTAATAGTCTCTCCAGAATCTTCAGGATTACGATGGATAATATTTGGGTTGTGGCTGGATATAGAATGTGTGGCTATGCTCTGTGTGTAAATCCTCTCCTTTAGTGACAACACAATTCGAAGATTTATGTTTGCATGGAAAAGGAGGAAAACCAAATGGAGAGCCTGTGGTCTGAATGGGAACTATTCCACTTTGGAGTGTTGGTGTCTCGGGAACTGCAAGAAGTAGATCTATTGGTGAAATCGGTCGCGTTGAGCTCCAGATGTACTGGACATACAATGATTTCATTGATTACAATATAACTCATGGAAATTTCACTCTTAAAGATGCTCTAGACTGCTCCTCTACCTATGTTATATACCTTTTAGACTGTAGCTGCGTCCTCCAATATTGTGGCCACTCAAGACAATTCACAAACGGCATCATACCAAAATTGGATTGTTAAAACAGAATGGGGCACATTTACTTACCCGGTCACCGGAGTTCACAGAAAATCCAGAATATGTTCTCTGCTGCGATTCACTAAGATTGTGCGCCCGATATCCTGCATGTGTTGTTTCCCCGCTCAGGTCCCCGGGGTTCACCTTCTTCTTCCTGGTGCTTATAAGTGCATTGTCCAGTTATAATGCGCTGTGCGGGGAGTCACTAAGATCCTGCGCCCGATATCCTGCATGTGTTGTTTCCCGCTCAGGTCCCCGGGGTTCACCTTCTTCTTCCTGATGACATGTAAGTGCATTGTCCATGTATAATGGCTGTGGGGAGTCACTAAGATCCTGCGCCGATATCCTGCATGTGTCGCTTCCCCGCTCAGGTCCCTGGAGTTCACCTTCTTCTTCCTGATGCATTAAGTGCATGTTCGTGTATAATGCACTGTTCAGGGAGTCATTAAGATCGTCCTGTATGTGTCGCTTCCCTGCTCAGGTCCACCGGAGTTCACCTTCTTCTTCCTGGTGATGTAAGTGCTTTGTCCGTGTATAATGTACTGTGCGGGGAGTCACTAAGATCGTGCCCCCCAATATCCTGCATGTGTCGCTTCCCCGCTAGGTCCACCGGAGTTACATTTTCTTCTGGTGCATGTAAGTGTTGCAACACAATTAATAGTTAAATCCTGCACTCAGGCCGAAATCAGTCGCATCGTCCGATGGCCAGCCCTTAATTTGTGTCGCAACAAAGGCGGTACTCAGTACCGCTACCACACACCGGCGGCACGACAATTCTTAAAATACCCCCTGCGCAAGCCATTTAGTCCCCGAAAAAGGTGATTTCTGACAAAAGTGAGCAGCAGCACGACCCTTAGTAAATGGGTTACAGTGTGTCAAACACCTCACATTAAACACGAAAAAGATTTCTCCACATCAAAAATCTACCCAGTTGAAAAGATTCCACCCCAAACAACAGAAATAGATTTCATTCCCTGAAAGTGAGAAATCTTCTGGATTTATAAATTCCAGAGTCTTTCCCCTAACAGGCCTCAGCGAAGCCTTAGAAACTATAGATGAGCATGGCCCTGTATTTTTATACCATTATTAACAGAAACTGCATCTGTATTATTATTATATTATATTTTATCTCGCTTATCATTCATCATTTCTGATCTTCTTTTGACTATCCCACTCCTAGTTTTGACTCTGTCCCCATATTTTATATCTATTTATGTCTATAATTACATGTTGTATCCAATTTCCCACTTTTTGTATACGCCCAGGATTGAAGAAGAGGGAGGTCTACTCGAACGCGTCATTCCATTTTTGAAGCTACGAAGCATAAAAACCGTCTCCTACATATTTGTGGTATTCAAGAGGCAGTTTCCAAAGCCATAGAGGTACATGAAGACCCTAGAGATATTTTATCTATCTTCCACGTCGTTTACTCGAAACTATACGAAGACGAGCAACACCATTTGATAGTGCCAAAGGGAAGCATCTCTATCTCAGATCTCTTTACCAATGATATCTGACACCGACTCGACACGCTTAAACAAAGAGATAACAACAGAGGAAGTAAAAGGGGCAATTAAGGAGCTGGGACATGGAAAGCACCAAGGTCGGATGGGTTCTCGGGGACTTCTACAAGGGGAACTAGAGACCAAATTGCAACCCACGTTGGCGTTTTATTTCACCAAATTATGGAGAGCGTCCCCAATTCCTCTCTCAAGCAAACCACTGCTACATAAAGTTTGCCCGAAGGAAGAAGGATCCATTGCTTCTAGTTGCGAACCAGCCCATTTCATTGATCACCAAGATCTAAAATTAGTTGCTGAAATAATAGCTAATCGTTAGCTGAGCTGCTACCTAAATAACACACCCTTCCAGTCAGATTTGTGAAAGGAGAGCAGCAGTCACTAATATACCGCCGGTGTGCTAGCAGTGCTGGACATAGTGCCGCACCAGCCACCGTCGGCGGGCAACGAGCATTACTGGCCTGAAGCAGAAGAGAACAGAAGCTTTTGATAGAGTCCGCAGGCGGTGGTTGGACCTGGTATGGTAAATATGGCTTCTCAGGCCATTTCCAAACTTGTCTTGACCTCATACGCCAATCTAGAGGCGATATATTGCTGGCAGGCTGTAGATCTAGGTTAATATATTATATATATATAATAGAAGTCCTGTCGCCTCTTCTATTTGATTGGCACTGGAACCAATGGAAAAGACCCTCCGCTCACCAGTGCTTAACAAGTGTATCAAAGTGGGGTAACAGTTACCGTAAACCCTGCTTTGTTTGCGGATGACATCCTGATATTTCTAACGGATCCAGTGGTGCAAACGGTACCCCGGATAATGACACATATTGAAAAATTTGGGGAGGTAGCAGAGTTTAAGATAAACTTGGCCAAAAGTGATCTTTTGCCAATTAAACCACTCCTGTATGCGGAGCAACATGCTATAAAAGAGCTAGGGATAGGGCTAGCCTCCAAGAGCATAAAATACTTGCGGAATATAGGGAAAACTCACTTCCTCTCTGATACCCTAAAACTACCGCCACTCCTACAGAAAATCAAAAACAGAGGGAGTCTTCCTGCTAACTATCTCAGGCAGATTACAACTTATAAAAATGATCAGTTTCCAGCCCTACCTCTACCCGCTACAGACTCTGCCCCTGCTATTGAAAATGGCAGACATAAGAGATCTGAATAAAGCATTTACCTGACTTATAAGGCAGGACAAAAAGCAAAGAATATTACTAGAATGCCTAACCTGCACCAAACCGTCCGGAGGGATGAACTTTCTAGATGTAAGACGATACAATCATGACTCTTTGTTGCGTCATCTAATCGACTGGGTACACGGAACAAGCCAATTTCTAATATACACCTAGAACAAGCACTTCTCAATGGTTGTGGTCTAGTGGGGGCCCTCCACTACCTTAAGCAAAGTTGCCAAAGTTAGCAAAAACAGTTGACACTATTGCGGGACACCATAGCAACATGGAAGGTGTTGCGCAAACAATTGAATGTGTATCAGATGTCCAAACATCTCGCACTGTGGGACAATCCGGAATTTCCAGGCGGGGACTAGCAGATTATTCGGACCGTGGAAACTACAAGGCATCAATCGGATGGACAGTTGATTTCACGACACAGAAGCGAGACTTAAATCTTTGACAGAACTGACTGCCGAGTATGCACACTACCAGAAAGACAAGACTTCTCCTACATTCAGCTAGTGGCATTTTGTAATTCAAAGACAAAACTTAGCCAAAAAACTACAAATACATTTGATAAGTAATTGGTGAAGTGGGAAAGAGATCATTTCATATACTATTCCATGCTGGGAAGGAAGGGGGAAAACTGTAGAGCAGCCACACTTCACTTCCATACTGGGAAAAAAAGCTTACGTGCAAATCATGTTTCCTTGCATATCTACAGGGTTGGGTCGGGGTAGGTAGACATATCTTAAGTGAGCGCTGGCGGGAAACCTATACAAAACGTATACATGCAGCCCATATACGCTTTTTAACATTCCAGCAACGGAATCGCCCCAGCCACCAGACAGGATCACTTAATGTCCAAAGTGTGAGGCACCACTGGTAGACCTTTACCACACCATATGGACATGATCCTATTCAACCCACACTTCCACTCACAGCCTTAGGAATGTATTCCATTCAATGATCCTGAAGGGGTAGATGAAGAAGTAGGGGATTCCCTGCTGGCCGTCGTACACATAAACGCTGTTGTGGCTGTTAAACATTGGCTGGAGATGGAAGCATTACCCACATGGGCGCAGAGGTATTAGCACAGATAAAGGTTACCTTGAGGTAGAGAGGGTGGAGACAGAGTGACTAGGTATAACGCACAAAGGGGCACATTACTAAGGGTCAGGGACCGAATTTTCGTTAGGTTTCCGGACTTTTTCCGTTTTGCGCAGCACGCGATCGCTTTTGGCTCTATCACGCCAACTTTTATGCAACACAATCAGGGGGCGGCCGTCGAACAACCTGACTGTCAGACTAATCGCGGGATTTAACATTCAAAAATGTGTCGCAAGCGAAGCACTTACATGCACAGGGAAGAAGATGGTGAACTCCGGCGGACCTGACGAGGGGGAGGAAGAGCGAAATGCAGGAAATTGGACGCAAAATCTTAGTTATTGTGGCATGTCCGAATCCTCATTGGACAACGCACCTTGGGGATCACGACGGGACGGTAAGTTAAATGTGCCCCAAAGTCTTTCTTTCACAAATGGCAAAAGTTTATCACATACTTAACTTATGACTAGAGATGAGCGAGTATACTCGCGCGAGTATACTGCGGTCGAGTATTAGTATACTCGGACCGGCTCGTTACTCGGACGAGTATCTCGCCGGCGCGACATGAGCAGTAAATTAAAAATAAACATTGATAAAAGTATTTGAATTGTAAAAATAAAATATTCCAGATGTTTTGATGTTTTACTTGTAAACACATTGAATAACACTATTCTTCACTTTGCAGATGTGCGCGCGTGTTCCCGCTAGGTTCGGAAATGTTCGGAAATCTGGAATGTGAAAAATAGAATTAAAACATTAAAAACATGTGAACACAGGAGCATTTAAGTGCAAGAACACATTGAAGAACAATATCTTTCACATTTCCAGATGTTCCGAACATCTTCCGAACTAGCGGGGGAGACACGCGCGCACACCTGGAAAGTGAAAAATAGTGTTACTTCAATGTGTTCTTACACATCTTACACCAAGTAAAAATCTGCAATATCTTGAATATTTTTTTTGCACTGTTCTTTTAATGTTCTGTTTTATTAAAAAATGCTGGGTCTCCCATTGACTTCAATGGGGGCTCGTTTCGAGGACGAGCACTCGAGCATCTGGAAAAAGCTGATCGAATAACGAGTACCGAGCATTTTAGTGCTCGTCATCTCATTATGACAGATGAGATCAGACGACTCTCAGCAAAGTTATGTGTACCACATGGTACCACACTGAGAACCTGTAAGGGACCCTGGGAAGCTTGCACATAGTATTATTGATTACTAATACGAGAGAGTAGAAGATAATATCCATACGAGCTAGCCAACGCCTCCTACAATATAAACACATGATGGGAATATTACATACTAGGTTTTTATGTCTCCTGCAGTTTGAATGACCAAACCATAGATGTAATGTACCACTGTCTGCAATTATCGACTAAAAAATACATCGTTAGGAAATGATTAGCAGACGCCAAAGCCATAAGGGCGCTAGTTGCCGTTCCAGATATGTTATAGAGTACTGCATGTATTGCACAAGGGATCAATGTATCCTCAGTTGTAAGTTGCCTAGTGAGACCAGTAAAAAAAAAAGTTGAAGTACAGTTTTTTAAATAAATAAAAAAAAAACACAAAATCCCCCATTGTACTATATCTAATTATATTTTGTGCTGAAAAAAAACTAAAAAAAAAAACCCTCCTCCCCCTACAAAATGATATTGTTGCGTCTGTGGCAATCTTGGCAAAGAGGAATTAATGTTCCCGTTAGTTTTGAAGGGTATAAAAAAAAATTAATATTTCAAATTTGCAATGTTAGCGTTTCCTATCTCCCAAATAAATGTAATAGAGCAATCAAAAAGGAGACGTATCCCCATGTTAGCACCAATCTAACCATACCTTTTCCCGCAATAAACAAGCCCTATAATCTCTTTTGATTGAGGAAGATAAAAAATTCTAGGCTCTCAGAATGTGGCGGCACATAAGCAAGTGCGATTTTCCTGAACAAAAAGTTTTTATTGCTAAAGTAGTAAAACATAAGAAACCTGAACTTGTTTGGTGACACTTTAGGGAACACTGTCACCACAAATTAGAGCCCCCCATCCAAAACTACCCAATAAATCTACTCACCAAGCTCCTTTCCAATGCAGTGAATTTCTTAAGTCAGACACTTTTTTAGTGAAATCATAACATAATTTTGTTGTAGACAATTGATCATTAGCATAATAATTAATAATTATTATTATTATTAGCGCACAAGATTATGCACAGGGAGCTTGCGGATCAGTCCATGATGTAGATGAACCAAATTTAAACATTTCTATTTTTACACTTCAATGATTGGAATGCTTGCGACCTCTGGCCACCTCTTCTATTATTCCTTATTGTACCCTCTAGCCACAAATTTTCTTAATTAGACCTGGAATTGCTCCATGGATCCTCATCATGAGGGATGATGAATTAGGTGTGAAACAGAAATGGATAGACAAGCTGGCAATCAATACACCCTCATGGCCTGAATGAAGCAAAACTAATGAGAGCGGTTGTGAGGGCCCCATGTCATGAGTGGTCAAACATTGCAAACCCTGTGCTCTCAAAAATGAGAGTAGGTTCCCATTGAACACAAGTGGAAGATGTGACAGAGTCTGGAGCCTCCGTGGAAAATACTCTGTGCCTGTGAAATTCTCCAGTATAAGCCAGTTTGCAGTGGGGTCAATGTTGTGGTATCTATGTGCCAGCCATAGGTGATCCGACTGCCAAATGAGATCCTCAGACCATTGGGGCGATTTACTTACCCGGTCCATTCATGATTCAGCGGCGCGTTCTCTTCAGGGATTCAGGTCCGGCAGGTTTCACTAAGGTAGTTCCTCCGACAGTCCACCAGGTGGCGCTGCTTGCGCTTGAAGTTTCCTGAGGTTCCGCCGGATCACTGAAGTTCCCGCGGCCTTTATAGTGAAGGTAAGCGCGAGTCCCGCAACACTTATTTTTTTTTTAATCCGCCGTTTTTTCCGAATCCGTTGGGTTTTCATTCGGCCACGCCCCCTGATTTCCGTCGCGTGCATGCCAGCGCCGATGTGCCACAATCCGATTGCGTGCGCTAAAATCCCTGGGAAATTCAGGGAAAATCTGAGCAAATTGGAAATATTCGGGTAACACGTCGGGAAAACGTGAATCGGGCCCTTAGTAAATGACCCCCAGTGTGTGACCTGGTGCATGGGTCCCTGGTTTCCTTCTGATACATGACCGAATGGGTATAGAGGGTGTGTAGCAGTTCCTCACAAAAATGGGCAACGTTCCCCAGAGCTGAATCCAATTGAGCACATCTGGGACATCACGGGGGTCATTTTACTAAGGGCCCGAAATCGCGTTTTTCCAGGGGTGTTGCGCAAAATTTTACGTTTTGTGCCGATTTTCCCTGTATTGGCCTCGGGATTTTAGACGCACACGATCGGATTGTGGGCATCGGCGCCGGCAATCGGGGGCGTGGCGTATGTAAAACCTGACGGATTCTGAAAAAACGCTGCATTTTTTAAAAAAGTGCCGCTGGAACTCGCGTCTTACCTGCACTCAGCACCGGCTTTCGGGTAAGCTTCAGTGCATTCCCGAGGTAACTTCACGCTGCAGCAGCGACATCTGGGACGTCGGGGGAAGCTGCTTAGTGAATCGCCGCAAGACCGAATCCTCCACACAGAACGCGCTGTGGATTCGAGAAAGGACCGGGTAAGTAAATGTGCCCCATGTCTCATTCGATCCAACAAATGCCGCGTTGCACCAAGCCCGTCCAGGAGTTGACAGAAGATTTTCTGGAACTGTATTAAATACTTTAAGTTTTAGAAATAATTTAAAATTCAATGTCAAATAAAAAAACTAAGGGCCCACATTTATCACTTGTTTTTTCTGTAGTTTTGCGCCTTTTCGTTTAGGCGCACCATTTTTGCGCAATTTTTGCGATTTAAACGTCAAATTAGCCGGCAGCAAAAATAACCAGCTTTCTCATCTATCGTTCAATTTCAGATGTTTTGTGCAACCTAATGATATTCATCACCTGCGACTTTTGCATTTAGGCGCAAAAAAACGGGCGCACAAAACACTCCAGCCGAAGGTGGCGTTATCTGAGAGAAAAGCACTGAGCCCCCTTTGCAGAAACAGCTCATTTCTAGCAGAAAAAGTCAACCAGACACTGTGGAACATAAATAGACACACTACATACACTGCAGACACTGGAACAGATAATAGACACACTACATACACTGCAGACACTGGAACATATAATAGACACACTACTAATAGCACTGCATTAGACACACTAAACATGCGACAGGAAATATAATAGACACACTACATTACCCACTGCGAACACTAGAACAGTAATGACACACTACATACACTGCAGACACTGTACAGTAATAGACACACTACATACACTGGCCAGACACTAGCAACAGATTAATAGACCCACTACATTACACTGCAGACACTTAGTACATATAATAGATACAATTAGATTGCTCTGCAGACACTGGAACGGTATAATAGCTACTATTAGATACAATGAGACACTTAGAACGATAATAGATACATGTACATACACTTGCAGACAGGAGCTGCAGACTCTATTTACAGTTCATACCTTCTATTTACAAAATATTCTGCAGAATCCTAAGCTCAAAGCGAAGAGAGAAGAGAAGTTTGCACAAGTTTGCAGAAGCTTGCAGAATTGTGAGATAGCAAAAGTGTAACATTGTAATCTCGAACAGTATCACAGTGTGTATTGAGGGGGGGGTACTGTGCAGAATTACAGGGGTGCAGCAGGAGACACGCAATGGGGGATCCCCTCCAGGAGAAGCTACTGCTGAGGGGTCACTGGGTGCAGGGTGTCACAACTGGGTGCTGTGGGTGTGTTATATTCATTATGGGATGCGGGGATAAGAAGCAGAGAGGAGCTTGTAGCAGGGATACAATGTAAGTGCCCGAATCTAACTTGCGCCTAAACTGCGCCAAACTGTTTAAAGTAAAGTGATTATAAGAGGCAGAAGAAAATATCCTTTCACAGATGGTTGTAGCTGTGTGATAATTCTGGCAAAACAGCTGCGCCGAAGAATTTAGCGCAACTACTACCACTTAGGGACAGAGGATACAATGTGGCCCCTAGAATTAGAAAAATCACTTAAATTCTCTTAAAGGATTCATTGGCTTTGATTAATTTAGTAGAACATTCTTGAATATATTCTTAAACCTCCCTGTTGTGAGACTAAGATAATAGGATTCAACATGGGAGAGATATGATGACATAAAATATGGAGCTATATTCTCCTGACCGATGAGGAATGGATGAGGGACCAAAGACATACATACATTGCTGTCCCGAAATACAAGGCCACCACCCCGAGAGTGTGAGGTGCAGGTGGAGAGAAAGCCTTAGACCTTCTGCAGAGCGAAGCTTCATTACAGAGCGCAAAATCAATGATACGACAGTAAAATGAGGGTAAAGGAGAAGAAGGAAGAAAGAGTAATAAAGCTGAAGGAAAATATCTGAAGGTCACTGCCAGAGATGTCCTCACATGATAAACTAAGGAAGGCCAACATCTCACACATGAAATGGTTGATTCGGTTTGGAGCATAAGGAAATTGGAGACATAAATGAAGGGGACAGTACAAAGCATAAAGTTGAGATGAACACTATAGCACCACAGCCATAACAATTACCCCAACGCATGGGGACCGGGTAATGAAGAGGTTACAGATCGCGATAATGATCATAAGCCATCACGGCAAGAGTAGACACTCAGCTCCTTCCACCAGAAGTAACATAGATCTGACTAGCACAAAAAAAAACACTGAAATTGTGGTTCACATGGAGAAGAGATCAGCCAATATTTTGGGGCAAAACCATTGTCGAATAGCACAAGTCAAGAAGGACAAAACGCAAAGGAAAAGGGACATGGGTTTGTGCAGGTTTGAATTGACAATACGGAAATGATTATGAGGCTGTTCCCAGTAAATTTACCAGTGTAGAGATAGAAATAAGACAATAGTCCGCGTTTATTTCGGATTCATAGTAAATCCAGAGAGTATTATTTCTGTGATGACGGTTTGGTTCCTTGGCTTCATTCTTGACGATAGTGCAAGAGACTGGAGATTTATACAATTAACAAAAGCAAAAAAATGTGGCTGTGTACACCGACTTATGAGACACATAAAACCAAAAAGTGCAACAAAAAGTAAAGCCAAAAGAGAAGTACATTTAAAAGAAAGCCCATTTGTTAAACTCATGAAGTTTGGGTTAAGAAACAAATTTCTTTATTATTTTTACCCAAAAAGTCAAAATAATGTTTAAATATTTGACAAATAAAATACTGAAATGATTGAATTGTGATAACTTGCCAAATTTTCCGCATTCGTATATTCCCAATCTATTAATGTGTCATGATTTATTTTTAGCATTGTGAATGGTCCGGAAAAAAATTTTTTTTTTTACAACAGTATTTAGTTCACCTCCCTTTCAGAAAAATGAAGTTAAAATATCAAAAATCTTAAGATCATTTGATGCAAAATTATTATTTGAGTAGATCCTTTGTACCGTGAAGTGGGGACCGGAACAGTTGTATGTAGGTTTGATTAATCTACTCCGATATTGTAGAAGTGGAATATCGAGTGGCAGAACATTCCGGGAGAACTTGACTTATGTATCTTATAGTACAGTTTAACATTTTGACCAAGATAACAGCAAATCAAAGGGGAAAATAAAATATAAAATATCTAAAGGAAAACATAAAACGTAACGTAAAGTAACATCACATCTTCTTCAGGTCCGTTGACTTCAATAAGATGTTCGGGGATTTTATAGGATTTTTTTATAGTTCATTATCCTTTGATGATTCTTTAGAGAGTAATAATGGCTCTGTTTATAAGAAGACATAAGTAATCACATGGAGAGGTTATTAAAAATAAGTATTCACAACGCGCTGATCATGGCAGGAAAGTTTGAAGGCAATTATTTTTATTTGAACCCAAATAAGATGTATCCAGTTTTAAAGTAGGAGTTTACATATTTTTGCTATGTGGTTCCCATTTTCATGTTATGAGTCCCAATCAGATCAGATCCAGGTTTTGTAGGGCTCTGGATGAAAAGGCCTCAGTGGGCCCCTGGGCAGTGAACTGGGCGGAGAAAAACAGATATTGGGGGACATCCTCACTCAACATAGGATATGGAGGTGTGCATCAGTGGTTTTAGGGTTAGAGAGTATGGTTTGGGGCAGTTCCCTCTGTGTAATGATAAAGAAACATACCAGAACCAAGCCACTTACTACACAGAGACAGGAACCGAAGCAAGATCACAAACAAAAGTATGGGTTTAGAAGTTCTGGTCCATGTGGCACTTATGTTTTATGGGTACGTATATCATCACAAAGAGGACTATTGCCCCACACCTTACTCTCTAACCCTAAGAACACTAGTACCCTGCATCTCACAATGGGCAGGACGTTTTATAGATGACATGGTTTTTTGTGTGGAAAGGCTCTAAAGTAGAGTTCAATGAGTTCACTGAATATCTAAATGAAAACCAAATGAATTTAAAATTTACCAGCTCATACGGGGGCACACAAATTCCATTTCTGGACATCATCCTTAAAGGAAAAGAAGGAAGAATAATCACTATTCCTTATAGAAAAGAAGTGGCTGGCAATTCACTTTTGCTAGCAACCTCATGTCACCCTCGACATGTTATTGAAAACATTCCTTTGGGAGAACTCATCCGCACCAAACGAAATTGCTCAGAGGAGTCAGCTTTCGTGTTGGAGGCGGAAAAAACATGCAATAGGCTGAGGGAAAGACAGTATTCTCATGCTAGTCTGAACAATGCCAATGGAAGAGTTAAGAAAATTACCAGAGAGACTTTGTTAAAATCTGATAAACCTAGAAAAAAGGTAGCCGCTTCTGATGATCCAAAGCCACCGGTTCTATTTGTTACGACATATAGCAAACAATTTAAGAAGATAAAAAATGTATTAAAAA